>CALYLW010000551.1:30020-240020 GCA_944989445.1 Ampullaceana balthica | reverse complement strand
ATGCGTCAGCTCAAAATTTCACGTGGCAAAAAAACAATAACAAAGCGTGAATTTTAAATTACATACCTCATATAAGGATAAACTAAAAATGCATTAATTTAATTATGGTACGTTCGAACGATCTGAAATTTTGATACGATGCATTGTTAGGTTCGACGGGTCCGTGTGCTAAATTTCAGTTTGATCGGATCATGGGAAATGGGTCATTTTTGACTTCTGTTTTTCCGCCCGCCGAGCCCACGACAGACAGACAGAGAGAGAGAGAGAGAGAGAGAGACAGAGAGACAGAGACGGCGGTGAAGTTAATATAAGGGATTTATTAAAACAAACCCGTAAAAACAAAGTTTTTGACTATAAATCCCTTATATATGAGACATAACTAACAGTAGTGATTATTTTTAAACATTTACAGACTGACACTGAGTGATGTCCCTTGTCTTTAATAAATGGGGGTGGGATGTGAGGGGGTGTCGGCACGACGGTCGTCGTCAACACGACGGTCGGCGTCAACTCAAACTCACGTGGAACTAAGATTAAAGTGAATTTTGAATTACACACCTCATATAAGGATAAACTAAAAATGCATTAATTTAATTACGGTACGTTCGATCGATCTGAAATTTTGATAATTTGCATTGTTAGGTCAGAAGGGTCCGTGTGCCAAATTTCAGTTTGATCGGATCATGGGAAGTGGGTCATTTTTGACTTCTGTTTTTCCGCCCGCCGAGCCCGCCGAGCCCAAGACAGAGAGAGAGAGACGGCCGCGAAGTTAATATAAGGGATTTAATTAAACAACCCCGTAAAAACAAAGTTTTTGACTATAAATCCCTTATAGATGAGACATAACTAAAAGTATTGATTATATTCAAACATTTACAGACTGAATCTGTCTTAACTCAACTTTGCATCATAACCCTAGTGGGGGGGGAGGGGTGGGTGGGGGAAGAGGGGAAAAGTCTGGTCACCGATTCGCTTGACCGAGCTCAGAGTGACACGTAAAATGTAAACAAAAGCGCACCGTCGTTTCGTTGGGTCGCCTCAATGCTCAAACTTTCACGTGGCAAAAAAACAATAACAAATCGTGAATTAAAATTACATACCTCATATAAGGATAAACTAAAAATGCATTAATTTAATTACGGTACGTTCGATCGATCTGAAATTTTGATACGATGCATTGTTAGGTAAGACGGGTCCGTGTGCCAAATTTCAGTTCGATCGGATCATTGGAAGTGGGTCATTTTCGACTTTTGTTTTTCCGCCCGCCGAGCCCATGAGATGATGAGAGAGAGACAGAGAGAGAGACAGACAGACAGAGAGAGACGGCGGTGAAGTTAATATAAGGGATTTAAAAATGGTAAGACCGCTTGAAAACTCAGCTCTCTAACAACATGTGCTAAACAAACAATGGCTAAATAGGTCAAACTGAAGTGAAAATACTGCTAGAGAAAGGGGAGATAATTCAACTTTTAAAATTCTCATGAAATGAAATAATAGGACGCTTTTTTTTGGTATGTTGCCTGTGGGCAACATTATGCAGTAGAGGGTTTAAAGTAACCACGTCTGACTATTTGCATTTCTTTTATTTGTTAATAAATTAGTTACCGCACTGAATCTACTTTCCAATAAATATGATGAAGGAAATGTAATTAACAAATTTCAAATTACAGCACATACTTCAGGATCTCCTTTTCCATCCAGAGTTGTTGGTAGCCGCTTTTGAATTAAATTTAAATTCATCATTTATGGTTTCTTTTTGGAATCAGTTTGCAAATATTTATCAAATAATAATTATTGGCAAATTTTTTTCTTGCTTTGTGAACCGCACGTATGACAAAAGTAAAGCTTCATTTCCTGGCATAGTTGCCTCATCAAGTTCAATAGACAATGATTTTTTAAAATAACGACAAAATGAATCTTCAACACATTGAGCCTTTTCATAAATTCTTATTTGCAATGTATTATTGCTAAACAGATTTTTCTTGATAATATCAGATGCTTGCATGTGTATCACAGTCCGTATTAATTCACTTACACCTGGTATAATTTGTTCTTCAACAATAATATGAGGCTTACCCGATTTGACAATCAATAACGAAAATATTGTAAGAAGCTAGCAAGCAATTGAAATTGCCATATTGTGTGGTTGTTGTTAAAAACAGTTTTGTCAAAGTCAGCTGTTTGCTAAATTTGTATTTCAGTGTTTGAAAATTAGATAAATCCTTATCTTTTATTATACCAGTTAATTTTATTTCAAATTTTCTTGCAGACTGGAAGTGCGCAATGGCTCATATAAAAAAAAAGGCAAGTGAGGGAGTATGCGGTAACAAAACGATCGTCCAAAAACATTTTAAAAAAAACAAATTAAACCTTATGAGCGGAATACATAAATCATTTATGTCTAAATCTTCTCTTCCTTTTTTATGCTTTCACCACCCGCATACAATTATTCACTGCCCCCCCCCATTAAAAAATTGACCAATGTCCTTCACCGCCCCCCCTGGATCCCTTCAGCGCCCACGAGGGGGCGATAGCGTCCACTTTAGGAATCACTGGCCTAAACGAAATCCGGCAATCAATAGAATGCATAGGCATTCTATAGAATGCCTGGGCAAAGTATGCAAAAGTTTAACAAATGTCATACTTTGCCTGAAACCATATTGCATTCTATACATTGCCTAGGCATTCTATAGAATGCCTGATTTCACACATTGGCTGTAACATATATATATATATATATATATATATATATATATATATATATATATATATATATATATATATATATATCTGAAATTTCTTAGTGTAATGATAATATATTAACCTGATTAAATTATTTTTTATTAGAAATTCAAAATATATTATAAATACCCTGTCTATGTATGTGAAGTAGATTCGTATCAGATATAAAAGCTGCATAGTATTTTAAATTATGTATGACATTATACCTGAAAAATTATACTTTGACAAACTAGTTATAAAAATATTAATTTTATAATTTATGCTAGCTTATCTCCCGTCAAAAATGACGGAAGTTTTCAAAATAAATACACATCAGATAAAAAAAATAACGTAATAGATCTACAGAACTTTCATTTATTTTTATTTTTTTATTGATTCATTTATTATCATATTGAACAATTTTATGTGGAACGTTCGAAAAGAGTTATATTTGGTGCAGTAATTTTTGGTGCGCACTATTGAACAAATCAGCATTACATCCAAGAAGCATTACATCCATTACGGGAATTATGTATGTTGATGATTGGGCATTGACTCAGAAAGTAGCTGGTCTCAGAGCACTTTACATAAATTATTTTAAAATACAAATAATTAATACACTGTTTAATATATTAATATACTAGATACGACCCGCGGCGTAGCATACACCACAGACTTGGTCATCATAGACAGTGCAAAGAACTGGGAGGGTGACAGGACGGACACAATCAGCACGAAGTAATTTTTTTTTAAAACCCGTAAAAACAAAGTTTGTGACTATAAATCCCTTATATATGAGACAGACCTTAAAGTATTGATTATGTTCCAACGCGACAAACATTTACAGCCTGAAATTGAGTGAATTCTCCCTGGTTAAAACACGAGATGTGGTCATCTATGGCAGGCGTGAAGTCAAGTGACCCGTAATATGTAAACAATAGCGAGTACTACATATAGTTTTATATAGATCAACTACAAATGCATTAATTTAATAACGGTACGTGCGATCGATCTGAAATTTTGATACGATGCATTGATAGGTGACACGAGTCTTTCAGCTCGATGGCATCACAGTAAGTTGGTTATTTTTTACATTTGGTTTTTCCGCCCGACGACGAACGACAGAGAGAGACGGCGGTGACGTTTTATATAAGGGATTTAAATTTGTTTTAAAGACCCGTAAAAACAAAAATTTTGACAATAAATCCCACATATTTGACACAAAACTAAAAAGTATTGATTATGTTCAAACGCGACAAACATTTACAGACTGACACCGAGTTATATTCCATGGCTTTAAAACAGTGGGAAGGGACGGGAGGGGGAGTCGACATCGACGGTTGGTGTCAACGCGTGAGCTGGCATGTGAAAGAAAAACAATAACAAACCGTGAATTTGAATTACATAACTTATATTATTAGTAATTAAATTAAGGTACTTTCGATCAATCTGAAATTTTGATACGATGCATTGTTGGGTGACACGAGTCTATGTGCCAAATTTTAGCTCGATGGTACCTTGGGAATGGGTAATTTTTTACTTTTGTTTTTCCGCCTGACGACGAACGACAGAGACGGCGGTGAAGTTAATATAAGGGTTTTAAAAAGCGATTAAACGTGGAGACATGCGCACTGCGGTTGTTGTTACCTGCCCCCAACCCTTTACTACCATCCCTTGCGAACCATAAACTGTGATTGGCTGACCCTAGCAAGGGTTAGTCTTTTTTTTAAAAATGTTCCAGCTGGGGCTTGAACCAAGGACTTTCCGCGTGTATGGCGGACGTGATAACCACTACACTACGAATCATATGTTATTCTGTGAAGGAACAACGCAAGTTAACGCGAGATGCATTATTGCCCATGCCAAATAGTTTCTCTTTTTTTCTTTTCATCCAACTACGCTTGCCAACTGGGATTTGTCGAACCCAGCGAGAGACATTCGTCATGCATAATTGCACATACTCCTTTTGTGAAATATATATAGATAGATACCTTCAATGTAAAACAACTCTATCCTAACCACTACTAAAATAAAAATAGTAACAATATTAATGATACAAAAATCGTATAATGACATGATAGTTCACAAATACACTTATAATATGCTGAAATTAACGATTAATTAACTAATTAAATTAGTTAACTTTTTTTCCGTAACACTTGAAAGCACGTGGACAAATCACGTGACAATTAAGCTCATCGTCTTTCTCCGGGCATTTGGCAACACTATCACATACCTGGACAGGGTGAATGAAGTTACCGCTAAAGCCTCTAGAAATGCACACAAATTACCCTTCTAGGCTGAGGCTGAACCTTTAACCCTCGCAATTCTGACAGTCTTTTTGTCCATCCAATACCAGATAAGTTGGAATGCAGCACGAGTGCAAACAATTGACAAACTCGTCAAGACACACGAAGTTGTCACATTCTTTCTTGTAAGTGAGATCTATCACGACACCCTATTGGGTAACCGCTGAGGCCTCTAAGAAATAAACATTTTGTTGCCCTAGCGGGTCTGTTATTTCCTGTTAAATTTGAAAAATGAAAACTTTCGCTTTGAGATTTTAAATGATTGCAATATACGATTTCATGGCGCGAATTTTTTCAGCACGAGCGTCAACAAAGAGAGACCCCCCCTTACTGCCGTACAACTGACATTGCTCGCCGTCACGTGACAACCAAAACACAGGTACCGTCAGAACATCGTCTCTCCGTGCATTCATCACACCCCTGCTTGTCACTGTTATCAGGGCAGTCCTGAAGAACGTTGCACCGTTTAGAGACAGGAATCGAAGCAATCAGTGGGAAAAATTCATTAGCATGTGGATTCACACAGAAAAACTTCATTTTTTACACAAATCTGAGAAATACTCGCAGTGGTCCTCATCCCTACCGTTGTAGCAATCTTTAACACAGTTACACACCTTGGAATATACGAAAAAAATTGAACCATCACCAAAATCAAAAATCAAAAGCCTAATTTCATGTTGCTTTTCTGGCTCAATATCCACTTTCTCATGGGCTATTGAATACTCCCCTGCTTTTATCATAAACAAATTCTTTGTTTAAAGGCATCATTTTTGTTTCGGCAACTCTTTATCCGGGGCTGAAATCTAGATAATCTATTAAAAGCTTATCTCGAGCCCTTTCACAGACAACGATTTCTGTGACGCTCTCTGTACAATCCACAATCACCCATGCGTTGACTCGCTCTTCTCCTTCTACTGATTCATTTTTACCTTCGATACAGCAAGTCTACACACTTTCCATCGCCTTTCTTTCGTTCGATAGTGTTTGTTAGCGTGTACGGTCTTCCATTAGTCCACTGAAATAAATCAGGTTTGATAATTATTTTAAGAATGAGACCTACGTGAAGAAGGTAATAGAGCTGTGTATACAAATTTAAATTTAACAACCTAAAAACATGAAACTTCATCAGTCTCTACAACCGGTATACTCGCGGACAGCTCGGTGCATTGTTTGTACGCGTTAAACCAATTCAGTTTGAGGAGAAGACAAGAATCTTATAGCAGCTGAAAATTTCTGGATCATTAACATTGCGGTGCGTCACCCAGCCTAACAGACATTCCTTGCACACTTCTGTATCTATCTATTTAGCTTCACTTAAGTCATCGAAATAGTCAACTAAAATTGATACAACTGATGCATCATATAGAATGGGACTGCAATAAAGCTTTTAAATAAAATACAAAATACACAAACAAATTGTGCAATGAAAACAATAAATTTGAGCTTTATTTTTAGACTGATACGACAGTAAACGTTTCGGCTAATGCCTTCATCAGTACAACATAAAATACATTCTTTCAATACTTACATAAGTAATAATAATATTCTTAAAACATATTGTATTTTAAAATATTTATGTTAAATAAAAAGAAAGGAAAAACAAAAACAAACATGGACACAGGATATAGGAAAAAGGGGGAAGTATCCAAAGCTACAGTAAAAACCACAACGGGAACAAGATTCTGCAGTTAAGTAAAATTATGAATTTGGTTAATTCCATATGGAGCCAACGTACCAAATCTTTTTATGAGTCTATTTTCAACGTGGACTCTATCATGGGTATTGCTTGCATATAAAATACCAGTTACTGCAATATCTGATATGCCATTATGGTCAACACTGTTCAAATGTTTAGACACAGGACATTGAGCCTGTTTATTTATATTATACAGATGTTCTGTACACCGATCTCCAAGACGACGACCAGTCTAATCCACGTAAATTTTATTACACCTCTTGCAAAGAATTGCATAAATCACGTTGCGAATTATGCAAGTGAATCCATCTTTTATTAAGAATTTTTCAAGAGGGAAAGAAATGTTGTTAATTTCCATCACATATGGACAAGTATTGCAACGGTTACGGTTGCAACATTTTGTTCCAATATGTGCTTTCATTGTGGGAAGGTGACTTCTTACAAGAATATCTCTGAGGCTTCTATCTCTCCGGAAAGCAAAAAGAGGAGAATTTTTGAAGACCTTCTGAGTTAGAGGGTCAGTCATAAGGATTGGTCGGTTTTTGAGACTCACCTGGCGGGCTTTAAAATTATGAGGATGAAAAGTTAAATAAATTTTGATCGATCACATTGATCAGAAACAGATGATTTAAATGTATCCATGTATACTTATGTATACATCGTCACATCCTGAATCTTGTAAGAGCTCTATCCCATTTTCGCAACTATTGAGACTTAAAAGACTCTGCAGTGATGAGGCAGACTTTTTGAAGAAAAGTAATGAAATGCTGGATTTTTTTCGAAGGAGGTCATACCCGGAAACAGTTTTAATATCCGCTGTCAATCGAATTAAAGGCAAGACCAGACAGGATACATTTAAATCATCTGTTTCTGATCAATGTGATCGATCAAAATTTATTTTAACTTTTCATCCTCATAATTTTAAAGCCCGCCAGGTGATTCTCAAAAACCGACCAATCCTTATGACTGACCCTCTAACTCAGCAGGTCTTCAAAAAACCTCCTCTTTTTGCTTTCCGGAGAGATAGAAGCCTCAGAGATATTCTTGTAAGAAGTCACCTTTCCACAATGAAAGCACATATTGGAACAAAAGGTTGCAACCGTAACCGTTGCAATACTTGTCCATATGTGATGGAAATTAACAACATTTCTTTCCCTCTTGAAAAATTCTTAATAAAAGATGGATTCACTTGCACAAGTCGCAACGTGATTTATGCAATTCTTTGCAAGAGGTGTAATAAAATTTACGTGGGTGAGACTGGTCATCGTCTTGGAGATCTGTCTAGAGAACACCTGTATAATATAAATAAACAGGCTCAATGTCCTGTGTCTAAACATTTTAACAGTGTTAACCATAACGGCATATCAGATATTGCAGTAACTGGTATTTTATATGCAAGCAATACCCATGATAGAGTCCACATGGAAAATAGACTCATAAAAAGTTTTGGTACGTTGGCTCCATATGGAATTAACCAAATTCATAATTTTACTTAACTGCAGAATCTTGTTCCCGTTGTGGTTTTTACTGTAACTTTGGATACTTCCCCCTTTTTCCTATATCCTGTGTCCATGTTTGTTTTAGTTTTTCCTTTCTATTTATTTAACATAAATATTTTAAAATACAATATGTTTTAAGAATATTATTATTACTTATGTAAGTATTGTAAGAATGTATTTTATGTTGTACTGATGAAGGCATTAGCCGAAACGTTTACTGTCGTATCAGTTTAAAAATAAAGCTCAAATTTATTGTTTTCATTGCACAATTTGTTTGTGTATTTTGTATTTGTATACAACTGATGCACCTGGTGAATTGTCCATGTTTATTCTGTTTGACTTAGTAATTTTAAAAAGGATTATCAGCCTCTCCTAAAAATGTATTTCATAATTAATACATTATCTAAAATATTATTTGCAATTTGTTTTACAAAACGTAAACCAAGCAATTAAAATTGACGGCTCTGCGATAAAATTTCCGTTGTGTACAACTCCTTGTATATATGATACAGCTCATAAAGTTCCATACGGTGTGAAGTTTTCACGTAAATTAGAGAATTAATCCGATTGAGACCATCAAGTATTTCTTTAGAGGAATTCACGGTTGTTATAATCAAAACTTTTTGTTTGTAAGGCTCGATAATTGTGATTGGAATTTGCGAAGATTCGTCGCGTTTGGAAATAAAATAATGAACGAAATGCTTGATACCTTTGACATAGATAGTCAAGGTCACGTTTACTCTCCACCAGGATTTGCAATCTTGTGTCACTGTTGTGTTGCATCTCTCAAGGTTAAAGTCAGCAGCTCCAGGAACAACTTGAATGGGATTCGGAATATAAATTATATACAATTAGTGTCTGGCATTTAATGAATAAAACAATAATTTAAAATTACGTGTTACATTATTTTTCATATTCTTGTTTATTTTTATTTAACGTCATAATTTTTTAAAATTTTTATTTTATCATTATTATAAAACACCGTTTAAAGACACTTTAAAAATTCACTATCAAAATAAACTTGACATTTCTCCAGTACGTAGTATAAAGTAAATGAAATAAACATTTACATACTTGGAAACATTTGCAACATGCAAGTCAGTTCAATCATTGTTATTTACGTTTGTTTTACATTTAAACAGGAAGATGAGCCACCACACTATCTATCTAAATTTAAACAAAATTAAAAAAAATTATCACGTTAAATAAAACACATATGTAAACTTCAAGTCATATTCGTTCAGCATTTAATTAAAATATTCAAATATTACTTAAATTTTTTGAAACAGCTAAAGTCAATTGTAAGCATTAAAAACAACACCATATGCACTACTATTTCATGGTGTTTGACTATAAACTGTAACAGGAATCAACATTTTTGAGGCCCCTAACCTATTTACTCGTGCAGGATTCCGGATTCAAATTCAACGCTTCCGGATATGTCGTCAACTTTTTCAAAACACTCGTTGACACATTTTCTGACTTGATAGAGTGCTGAAATTTTCACAATTGGTTTGGCTTGTGGGGAGGATTGAGCTATTAAATTTGCAGATCGATCGAATGTACCGTTATTAAAATAATGCAATTTTAGTTTATCTCTATATGTAGCGGCCAGCTTTTGTTGACATTTTACGCATCACGCTGAGTAGTTCAGCCATCCGTGACTAATATTTTTCCCTGCCCCAGCCATTTTACAACAAAGGGTATTTAAGACAATCTCAGTCTGTAAATGTTTGTCACGTTTAAGCATGATCAATACTTTTTAGTTTTGTCTCATATATAAGTGATTTATAATCAAAAACTTTGTTTTACGTTGTTGTTTAAAGAGTTTAAATTTTCATGAATGAAATTAAGTTTTACAATTATTTTTTTTAACGCATAAAAGTAGAAAATAAAATGAAAAAAAAACTTTTTTAAAAAGATGAGGCCCAGCTGCAGTGAGGAATGTAGAATCTAGCATGAAAAGCAGACAATAATTTTTTAGTCACAAACTAAGTAGTCACACAGGGGGACGCAGATCTTTTGTGTTATTTGATCAAATTTTATATCCCCCATTAAATCACACAATCGATCACAATAAATATATATAAAACTTCTGAGTTCTGCGTCCCCCTGTGTGACTACTTAGTTTGTGACTAAAATATTATGTTCTGCTTTTTCATGCGAGAATCTATATTCCTCACTGCAGCTGGGCCTCATCTTTAAAAAAAAATTTTTTGTTCATTTTATTATACATAAAAAAATGTACGGTCCAATTATATAAGTTACGATACTAAAGGGGTAACTCGATGCTGTGTTACAGTCTGTTGTCATCATGCCAGCCTGTTGTCAAAGTGACAGTCTTTTGTCATCATGCCAGCTTGTCGTCAACGTGACAGTCTGTTGTCATCATGCCAGCCTGTTGACAGGTGACAGTCTCCTTTTAGTGGATCAATTTTGATTAATGTTACAGCGGAATTTTGTTTCTCTAAGGTATAAGGTGATAATTTTTATTTCAAATGTATCAAAATTATATAACATCGCCTAAAGACACTTTGCAAATCTTCGATCTGTCACTAGTTTTCAAAATAAATACGAGTCACTGGAAAAATGTTTAATACTATGATATTTGCAGGTGTAATTCTTCATTGAATTATTGAAACCAATCCTTGAACACTTAACAATGACGATCAGAAACACATGAGATTGACTTAAATAACAAATTGCTTTAAATGGAACAAAAAGTGGCTAATGCAAAACAGCTTTATTTTTATAATATAACCAAGTCGAGAAAAATATTGCTAAAATTAAAATAAATAAAAATTTAGATTTCTGAACACTTTTATTTTCCATTTATATCCATATATTACATGTTTATTGAAGATGAATAAATAAGATCTTATCCATAAGAACCAATGTAGGTTTTGAAAATTACTGAATTACGAACAGGGACATTCGTTTAGAGAATGATTTAAGTTTTAAAAAAAGTATTGATGTCATTTAAAATATAACCGCGGTATTTGGAGAAATAAGATTTAAACTGTAAACCGAAGATCAAGGATTCAATTCCAAGCGGAGACAACATATATTTTAGCAAAAATATAGTAATCTTTGATGTCTCCATATTTTCATTACATACGTTTTCCCGGAATTATTAATTATAGATGTGTATATAAATAATACGTGTCCCGTTTCTGCTTAAACGTGATATTGTAAGGTGAACTGTTAATTAAGGAATGCATTCAATGTTTAAAACATACCGCCACATCATCCACTAAATTGGTTGAAAATTGATGGCAGTGACGTAGCAAAAGTGTGGCTCTTAAGAATACGTTTAAACGGTAAAACACTTAAAACCAACACTTAATCATTTTATAGAGTTTACCGCTCAATAGCTACAGCTATAAATAAATCAACAATACAAAATGCACTTTATTTCTAATCCTACTTACAAAGTTACAAGGCTAAACAAGAAAAATCCATCATCTTTATAAAGTTGCAATAATAGGCAAATCTCCCATTCTTCGGATATGAAATGAAAGTTATTTATTTTCCTTTCTCTACTGAAATAAGTCAATATTTCAGCCTAACATACATTACGAAAATAATAACAGCTTTGTTATTTAAGTCAAAATCACAAGACATTTATCACGGCTTAAAAATATATCTTTTCAAACCATACTTTTCACGCTGACATTATGTCGTATCTTTGAAAGATAAACATGAGATTTGTGCATTCCATATTATTATCCTGTAAAAAAAATTGAATGTTTTATACTTTTTATGTGAAGGCCGGTCAGTACAGCTCCAGTTTTATACTTTTTATGTGAAGGCCGGTCAGTACAGCTCCAGTTTTATACTTTTTATGTGAAGGCCGGTGAGTACAGCTCCAGTTTTATACTTTTTATGTGAAGGCTGGTCAGTACAGCTCTAGTTTTATACTTTTTATGTGAGGGCCGGTCAGTACAGCTCCATTTGTATACTTTTTATGTGAGGGCCGGTGAGTACAGCTCCAGTTTTATACTTTTTATGTGAAGGCTGGTCAGTACAGCTCCAGTTTTATACTTTTTATGTTAGGGCCGGTCAGTACAGCTCCATTTGTATACTTTTTATGTGAGGGCCGGTGAGTACAGCTCCAGTTTTATACTTTTTATGTGAAGGCTGGTCAGTACAGCTCCAGTTTTATACTTTTTATGTTAGGGCCGGTCAGTACAGCTCCATTTGTATACTTTTTATGTGAGGGCCGGTGAGTACAGCTCCAGTTTTATACTTTTTATGTGAAGGCTGGTCAGTACAGCTCCAGTTTTATACTTTTTATGTGAGGGCCGGTCAGTACAGCTCCATTTGTATACTTTTTATGTGAGGGCCGGTGAGTACAGCTCCAGTTTTATACTTTTTATGTGAAGGCTGGTCAGTACAGCTCCAGTTTTTATACTTTTTATGTGAGGGCCGGTCAGTACAGCTCCATTTGTATACTTTTTATGTGAGGGCCGGTGAGTACAGCTCCAGTTTTATACTTTTTATGTGAAGGCTGGTCAGTACAGCTCCAGTTTGGGTAACCGCGCTAAATAAATATATCATGTTATAACTAGGGCTGTGGAAATTAACGATTAATTTCTCGATTAATCTTTTTAAAATTTAACGATAAAAATTTTTTAAACTATTAATCAACTCAGCCCTAGTCAAAAGCAATGTTATGTTGATTTTAGGTAGTAAGGAGGAGGAACAAAAGAATATATATATATATATATCCTATACAATAAAAGGCAAGTTTCAGTCCGGTCATCTATTTTGATTGGTCCATGAAACACATATGACTCCTACAGCCGATCATATTGAACAAGTTTAAGCAGACGTTCAGAACGAGTTATTACCACGTTTTTATTAACTCGTTTTCGTTCCAGTTTGTCCACAATTTTTAAAATCTGCCAACGTAAAATTACACCACTTCTGATGGTGCTAGAGATCCCAAATATTTACCACAGATAGATCGTGGATGACAATGCATTGTATCAAAATTTCAGATCGATCGAATGTACCGTTATTAAATTATTGAACTTTTTAGTTTATCTATCTATAAACATATGTCTTGTATTATCCGTCTGCTCTTGTTTACATTACATTCACGTGCTAAGTTCACACCAACCCCGACCACATCAACCATGTTAACATCAAGCGGAGATCAGTCATTTCCAGTCTGTAAATGTTTGTCGGGCAATGCGTATTATATTTGAACATAATCAATACTTCAAAACTCACCATATCATACACTTAGACTAAAAAGAATTAAAATAAATAGAAGTAAAAAAAAATATTTTTAAAAACCACGTTTTTATAAGCGGACAAAAAAGAAGAAAATAAATTTTATAATCACTTTTTAGTCGTTTGACTAAAATGATTAGGGTTTACAAATGACAATTAAGAAAATGAGTGAATGGAATTAGTTAAGCCTGAGAAACGCCCGCCCCACGTTTTTAGTCAAAATACGTACTTATTCTGTTGTCATAATTTAAATTTTTAAATTTTATTTTCATCTTTTTAGTCCGCTAATAAAAATGTGGTTTTTAAAAATCTTTCTTTTTACTTCTATTTATTTTTGGTGCAGTATTTCTTCCAAGACTTTATTTTGCGTTATGCGCGTTGGGATTTATAGACAAAAGCTCTGTTTTTACGAGTTATTTATTTTAACTATAATGAATAGTATGCCGGTCGAGACGGCAGTACGAGGGGAGTTACAACATGCCACCGAAAGGTGGCGGAACGTCCTTTGACTGGCTTTGTTGCTCGTATATAAAGAGAGAGGAATTATTTAAGGGGGGATAATCACGTATTCGGTTGTTTTTTTTAAATTTAGAATTGGGTAATTAATTCTCTTTGATTAAAATTCATCTTGCTTGTGGTGTGTATTGATTTAAAATAAAGTAATTAAATCTTGTTTTGTAAGACTTTTCCCTTGATTTTGATTTGAATATGTTATTGATCTTTGAATTAATCATAGAATAGTTCTCAGTAGGTTTTATTTGTGTGTTATTGCTTCATTTGAATATTTAAGTGTACTGATCTTTTCAAGCTTCATTTATGCGTTTTTATGGATATAACTAGCATCAAAGCGGGTCAAAGGACGGGAATAAGTGTAGGGTTACCTGTGAAGTTCATGGAAAGACATTACTACATTACCCAAACCCGTATGTTCAGAGACCCTTCCCCCACAACGCAGTCTGTCCAGAGACACTATCTCCACCACCACCTCCCAACACCGGTCTGTCTACATCCCCTCCACCACAGTTTCTCGAGAGACCCGCGGTCTCGACCTGCCATACATGTTTATCACTCCAAAATTACTATACATTATGGTTATAAAAACATTACTCACCCCCATCTGTCCAGAGATCCTACCTCCCCCCACATCGCGGTCTGTCCAGAGACCCTACCTCACCTTCACCGTGGTTTGTCGACAGATGTCTCGACCGGCCAAACATGTGTATAACGTAAATAAAACAACCCTTTAAAAACATAGTTTTCTACTATAAATCCCTTATATATGAGACATAACTAAAAGTATTGATTATAATCAAACGCGATAAACATTTACAGACTGATACCGAGTGATATCCCCTGGCTTTAAAAATTGGGAGAAGGGATGGGAGGGAGTGTGGGAATCGACGCGTGGTGTCAATGCTTGACTGAACTGTGACATGAAGGGAAAAAAACAGTGAAATTGAATTACATACGTTGTATAGAGATAAACTAAAAATGCATTAATTTACTTACGGTACGTTCTATCGATCTGAATTTTGAGACGATGCATTGTTAGGTGACACGGGTCCATGTGCCACATTTCAACTCGATGGCTTTACGGGAAGTGGGTTATTTTTTACTTTTGTTTTTCCGACCGCCTGCCCGCCGACGAACGACAGAATCACAGAGAGAGACACCACGGTGAAGTTAATATAAGGGATTTAATAAAACAAACCAGTAAAAACAAAGTTTTTGACTATAAATCCCTTATATATGAGACATAACTAAAAGTATTGATTATGTTCAAACGCGACAAATATTTCCAGACTGAATCTGTCTTAACTCCCCTTTGCTTTTAACCCGAGAGGGGAAAGGTCTTGTCACCGATCGCTGGACCGAGCTCAGCGTGACACGTAAAATGTAAACAAAAGCACGCTGGTACACCTGGTTAAAATACGAAATGTGTTCACCGATGGCTGGCGTGAAGTCAAGTGACCCGTAAAATGTAAATAATAGCGACTTCTACTTATAGTTTTATATAGACAAACTAAAAATGCATTAATTTAATTACGGTACGTTTGGTCGATCTGAAATTTTGATACGATGCATTGTTAGGTGACACGGGTCCATGTGCCAAATTTCAGCTCGATGGCTTCACGGGAAGTGGGTAATGTTTTACTTATGTTTTTCCGCCTGCCCGCCTAAGACAGAGACTTCGGTGAAGTTAATATAAGAGATTTAATAAAACAACCCCGTAAAAACAAAGTTTTTGACTATAAATCCCTTATTAATGAGACATAACTAAAAGTATTGATTATCTTCAAACGCGACAAACATTTACAGACTGAAATCGAAATTATCTCCCCTTGCTTTAAAACTTGGGGCAAGGGGGGAGGGGGTGTGGACACGGACGGGTGGCGTCAACACGTTTACTCAACTCCTTGTGTAAACCACCTGGTTAAAACACGAGATGTGTGCAACGATGGCTTGCGTGAAGTCAAGTGACCCGTAAAATGTAAACAATAGCGACCGCTACATATAGTTTATATAGATAAACTTAAAATGCATTAATTTAATAACTGTCCATTCGATCGATCTGAATTTTTGATACGGTACATTGTTAGGTGACACGAGTCTATGGGCCAAATTTCAGCTCGATGGCATCCCGGAAATGGGGTCATTTTTTACTTTTTTTTCTGCCCGCCCAAGACAGAGAGAGAGACAGAGATCACGACAGAGAGACAGAGACGGCGGTGAAGTTAATATAAGGGATTTAAAATAAAAACAAACCCATAAAAACAAAGTTTTTGACTATAAATCCCTTATATATGAGACATAACTAACAGTATTGATTATGTTCAAACGCGACAAACATTTACGGACTGAATCAGTCTTAACTGCAATTTGCTTTATAACCCGGGGGTTGGGGTAGGAGAGGTGAAAGGTCTGGTCACCGATCGCTGGACCAAGCTCAGCGTTACACGTTAAATGTAAACAAAAGCACCGCGGTACATCGCTCCAACGCGTGAACTGAGATGTCACGTGAAGATAAAACAACAACCCGTGAAATTGAATTACATACCTCGTATAGAGAAAAAATATAAATGCATTAATTTAATTACGGTACGTTCGATCGATCTGAAATTTTGATACGATGCATTGTTATGTGACACGGGTCCGTGTGCCAAATTTCAGCTCAATGGCTTTGCGGGAAGTGTGTCATTGTTTACTTTTGTTTTTCCGCCCGCCCAAGACAGAGAGACAGAGAGAGATCACGACAGAGAGACAGAGACGGTGGCACCGATCGCTGGACCGAGCTCAGCGTGACGAGTAAAATGTAAACAAAAGCACACCGGTACTTCGATGGGTAGCTTCAGCGCGCGAACTGAGCTCTCACGTGAAAAAAAAACAATAACAAACTGTGAAATTGAATTACATACCTCATATAGAGATAAACTAAAAATGCATTAATTTAATTACAGTACGTTCGATCGATCTGAAATTTTGATACGATGCATTGTTAGGTGACACGGGTCCGTGTGGCAATTTTCAGCTCGATGGCTTCACATTTTTAGTCATATTACATCATAGTACTTGAGCATATAAGTTTGAAATTTGTATCAATCCAGAAAAAGAATTTTCCTTCACAATTCTGTTTAAAAAGTTTTTATTTTATAAAGTATTTGCTATGCATGTCTTTGTTGAGAGAGAGAGAGAGTGGGAGTGAGAGAGCAAGAGAGAGGGGAGAGAGAGAGAGAGAGAGAAATTAGGACGGCAATATACAGTGGAAGCAAACTAATAAAACCTAGCACATTTTTCTACGGATGCTAGGTGGAAACATCCCTTTACGACTCTTATCGCGAGTCAAACCGGGAGGAGTGAACAGTGTTTGTAACAAAGATGTTGATACATTTAGCAGTCGTGGTAGAGCCTATCTCAGAGGAATAATGTTGATACATTTAGCAGTCGTGGTAGAGCCTATCTCAGAGGAATGATGTTGATACATTTAGCAGGCGTGACAGAGCCTATCTCAGAGAAATGATGTTGATACATTTAGCAGGCGTGGCAGAGCCTATCTCAGAGGAATGATATGATGTAGGCGGCAGACACTCGGGCCGTGGTCAAGCTCATCCTCCCTCCCCTGGGGGCTACAGAAGGCCTGAAGAAATGAAAGGTGGAGCATTGAGCGTTGAATTAGATGTTTACTAATGATGATCTACATTTGTTGTTTGTGGGGGGGGAGGGTAAAAAGAATAATCATCGGCCATGTTATTTCTAGACACCAATATGGCTATAGATGTTACTGATAAATTTGACGACGTTTTTCTGCACTAATTCACTCATAAATAGAAGAATTATCCCCCCCCCTGGCATTCCCCAAACGATACCCCACCCACCCACCCCCGGGGCTCCTCAAACCATCCCCACCTACCAACCCCCCGACATTCCCCAAACCTTCCCCACCCCGACATTCCCCAAACCATATCCACCCCCAGGGCTCCCTAAACCATCCCCACCCGACCCCCAGGGGCTCCCCAAACCGCCAACACATTTTTTAACATCAAACAACAAAATGTTTACTGATATCATCTCTAGTGACGTAACCAATAATACGAAAAAACAACCTGTGTCATTCATAGCTATCAAGTATAAAGAGTTAAAGCTAACCGTGGCGATTGGGACTGGGCGATCAATGACGCTTATCATGCGTGAAATGTTAAAAGTTCTGTATTATGAAGCTCTAAACCCACGCGCCCTATGTGAAGAAAAAAATAAATGTTATTTACATTTAATTGGTAGCTTTCTTTGTTTGTAGTGTCAATTGAAACCATTTTTACTTGTGCAGGAAACACACAATTTTTTAAGAGATGTCGTTTTTGTAAAGGATTAACTCATAACTTTCTAGCATTGGCATTCTGCAAACCAATCGCAAAGATCCTTGCAAGTTTGGAACAATGCTATCTGGTTCTACAGATAACGAATCTGTGCAATGCCACATTGCTTTGGATTCAGAAGGTCTGAACCCGTTGGCGTAAATAGGACCATTTCTGCCTTGGGGGCCGTCCATAAATGACGTCACGCACCTAGGGGGGGAGGGGGGTCACACTTTTGTGACGATGCGTGACGAGGGGGAGGGAGGGGGGTTGAAGAAATGTGACGTCATATCGAAAGGGTAACTTGAAATAAAACTTCCACTGAAATATTTGGTCGCTTACAATTTATTTAATTACTTTTTTTTTAAAAATCAGTGCTTCTCAATGTGCCGGTCGGTAGGCCATCAGACGCTGGTTGGCGTAAGCTATCAAGACACGAAAATTAAATGTAATTATAATCCTTAAGTTTGAGAATCCACAAGATAACATATGAAATTGTTACACTGCGTCGTTTGATGTTGACATCAAAGCATTTGTTATGTAACCGCAGCTCCGTTTGTTTCTTTCGAACTTGTTTGCCCGTTACCCCAAAATATACAAGTTTATGTGTGCGTTACTCCCCCCCCCTCCCAACCCCCAGACTCTAGGTCCTGCTCACATGACTCGGGGATTTGGGGGAGCGTCGTTATCCCCCCCCCCGAAAATGCTACTGGTGAGTTTTACATGCATGACACGTGTCTAAAAATGATCTGAATAGGATTATGTGTAGATATTTTAAGTCAAAACGACACGGAATATCCTTTTTCTTTAAAAGGGGAAAAGGGGGGGATCTATTTAATAGAATTAAAAACGTTTTAAGTTTGATATAATTGTTCGATGTGTTTTTGGTCAAACGCCCCTGGCCATTCTAGTCTTCTAGATCAGTGCTTCTCAAAGTGGTGGCCGGTCCGTGGGCCATCCACTGCCGGTCCGCAGATGTTTCTCAAAAAAAGGACAGAAAAAATTGTCAGTGCAAGGGAAAACAATGCAACGGTCCCTGGTGCAATGGAAAAATTCCTGCCGGTCCGCAATACTAAAAAGTTTGAGAAGCACTGTTCTAGTTATAATGGTAAATGAGCCCCATTTAATATTAGTCAAGTATTCATTAACTTTATTGAATGCATCAAATTCTTGATATCACAATTCGAGAGGAGCACAAAACAACTTTTCTTCTTAGCTCAGTTTTTAAGGCATTAATTTTAAATATCACAGAAATGATACATGATAAATACAAGTCATGTGGATTAAGATTATTGTCACTCGTATCAATATAAATGAAAGTAAGGTAGATTTAGGTGGCTTCGTATAGTACGTAGGTAAGAAATCTACATAGTTGCCAAATTTTAAAAAAATGCATTTTCTGGAAGGAACCGGTTCAATAATGGACATATGTTCCAAGCGTACAGGTGCACATTACGTATTTTAATATATCTAGTGGATTGTAGTGGATGTTATATGTCCAAATGAGTCTGCATTACCCCCAAGAATTCCCTTTTTGACCCCAGATGACGCTATTTACCTCTGTTCGCCGACCTCTTTCTTACGGGTTGCCCGTCAGTCAATTAAGGGATTTTTAAAATAATACATTTTAAAAATGTTATTTTTAAATATATTTTTTCTATAAACAAAGACGTTAACCGTGATGATTAATAGTCAATGTTTAATTTGTATGCATTAAAATAAAATATAATCTAAGGATGTTATCACAGTTCGTTTTCTGAAGGCCAGTTAAACGTTTTTACAAAATGCTTCACGTGAGTTACGATATTACAATGTAGATCTTCACTAAATAAATAATAAATACTTAAATGACAATAAAAGTGATTTGAAACATACTTATTTTAAAATAGAAAATAAGTAGCATATTTTTTTAGGGGAGGGGGGGGGTCAAAGATTTGTGACGTATTTTTAGAGGGGGTGGGGTCTAAGTTTTTGTGACGACGCGTGACGAGGGGGAGGGAGGGGGTCAAAAATCGGCAAAAATCGCGTGACCTCATTTATGGACGGCCCCTTGGGGAGGTAAAACTTGGGCAGATAATATCTCCCCCACAGTAATCAGGCGGGGATGGAGGTAACGAACTGCCACAACATTTTACAACGCCCCTGCTCTATTCTGGAGCATAACGCGGTGTGTAGTAATTTAAGTAAATTTACTAGAATGTCTGTAGGTAACCAAAAAAAACGTTCTGCATTCTTTCAACCATTTTTTTTAACGACTATCATCAACTTTAATAATGAGATCATTTCGTTCAATCTGTGTTACCCCTACAGGGATGGTTGGCCTTAATTTACAAATTTGGCTTCTGGAATGTAAACACTTCGTTTAGGGCGGGCAAGAAGGAAACCGAAAGTTCAACTTCAGGAACGTAACGTGACCCGGCCCGGGTCACGAGCTGTTCAACGAACTGGCGGCCAATTATGAATGAGCCCATTACCGGGGAAATTTCCTGAGCTATTTATAGAATCGTAGGCCTCTCTTACATTCATAACAAGATATTTATATTGGGAGGTGTGTCCGTTCAATGAGGTGAAGACGCCAGGTCTGGACGTGTCGATGTTGATGTGATCACTTAATGAATGAAATTCCTATGGCTACGGACGATATCTGTGATCGGGTGACAACGCGGGGTCGGGTTCACGGTCTCGAACCAGTGCTAATGTTTTTTTTTAGCAATCATGAGCTTAAACTATGGGGGGAAATGGAATTATTTTTTTACTTTTGAATAAATAATTGCCGTTGACGTTGCTTAGTTATTTACCTATAGAACATATATGAAATAAGCCAAGCGCAAAAACGTGTTTCAATGAGAAGGGAATAGTCAATCAAGCAATACCAGCCTTGCCGAAATCGATGGAAATGTTAAAAGACGTTTGTTTATTGCTCACTGTTTTAAAATTTGCATATTATTTTCTCAGTCTCTCTCTCTCTCTGTCTGTCTCTCTCTCTGTCTCTCCATCTCTCTCTCTTTCTCTCTCTCTCTTTCTGTACCTCTCTCTGTCTCTCCCTCTCTCTCTCTCTCTCTGTCTCTCTCTCTTTCTCTCTCTCTCTGTACCTCTCTCTTTCTCTCCATCTCTCTCTCTCTTTCTCTCTCTCTCTCTCTCTCTCTGTACCTCCATCTCTCTCTCTTTCTCACTCTCTCTCTGTACCTCTCTCTGTCTCTCCATCTCTCTCTCTTTCTGTCTCTCCATCTCTCTATCTCTCTCTCTCTCACACTCTCTGTGTACCTCTCTCTCTCTCCTCTTTCTAAGACGACATTGTTTTTTACCCACACACACACGTCTTATAAAACGTTATAGGAAATCTAGTGTCATGAACGCCGCCAAACAAAATCACACAAGACTCCCCCAATGATCCCTTTAAGCTGCGTGGCTGCACCGCCGTGCGGATATCTCACTGACGCCGCGCAGCAATTTAGAATTACCGCGCAGCAGTTTTTATAAAATATTGCACTCACAAATGGATGCCGTGCGACTTTGCACACGAGTTTGTTCCACTTTGCACACAGACCAACTAACATTAGAGGGAACATTGGATTCCACTCGTAGCGTCACCCGTCAGTGTAAGATTCATTCTTTCAGCGTAACAATCACGAAGTAAATAACTACGCAGCTCAAATGTCAAAACGAGGTCAGAGATCTTTTAACGTCACCGAAACTTTGAATGGGGGTTAACTGGAAAATCCCAGTATTACAACGCAGACCGATCGTTCACTATCTATTCCTACACACAGGCCCAGAACATTCCAGACAATCTAAGTTGCCAGTCACGGTTTCGGAGCATACCTTAAAAATTATACTTTAAATAAATATTTTTTAAACTTTGTTTTAGCCCAAACATTGTAACGAACTTTATCCACCAAATGTATCAGCGAAAAATCTACAAGGATCTGCATAAAAGAAATAGGCCATCACTAATTAATTAATATTTTACAAGATCCCTGCATGTACAAGATTGATTGATGTATTTCATCAAGCCTCATAGCCTATGATTAAAATTTTATTGAAGAAGCTTGAACATCAACCAACCAATCAGCTCCTATTCGAGTTACAGTTACGACGGCCTGTTCCACAGAGACTACGATAAATAAAGTCAGATTGAATCGTAACATTTGAACTTTGAATTTTATTTATTTTTAACCAAAATTAAATGAAGCTTATGGAACAGAGCATAGTTCAAGTGTTCAATGGTTGCTCAGGGACAATGAAAAGTGGTTTCTAATCAGTGGATTAGGATGTACTGACAGTGTACGTTTGCGCTGAGGAAATTACTGGACAGTGTATATTTGCACTGAGGACCTAACTAGACCGTATAATTTGGCACTGAGGACCTAACTAGACCGTATGCTTTGGCACTGAAGACATAACTAGACAGTATACGTTAGTACTGAGGACCTAACTAGACAGTATACGTTAGTACTGTGGACCTAACTAGACAGCGTACGTTAGCACTGAGGACCTAACTAGACAGCGTACGTTAGCACTGAGGACCTAACTAGACAGCGTACGTTAGCACTGAGGACCTAACTAGACAGCGTACGTTAGCACTGAGGACCTAACTAGACAGCGTATGTTAGTACTGTGGACCTAACTAGACAGCGTACGTTAGCACTGAGGACCTAACTAGACAGTGTACGTTAGTACTGAGGACCTAACTAGACAGTGTACGTTAGTACTGAGGACCTAACTAGACAGTGTGCGTTAGCACTGAGGGCCTAACTAGACAGTGTACGTTAGTACTGAGGACCTAACTAGACAGCGTGCGTTAGCACTGAGGACCTAACTAGACAGTGTATATTTGCACCGAGGACCTAACTATTGACATATCGGTTGACATCAGGAACACGTTTACCAATCAGCTGTTTGCTGTGGTGGATCGCTCTAGCTGTTATTACGTTTTGAATAGAAAAAACAACAGAATACTATACATGTACTTACGTATCAACGTAATGTAAGTATATTTATCGAAACGTTAGTATTACATAACTTAATTACTAGTGAAAATATTTTATGGATCATTTTTCTTTGGTGTTGTGCTACAGTCAGCTGTGTATAGTGTATGAGATATGGCGGACTTGTCCTTCACACCTATTTATATGGAATTTGACCTTTCCTATTTAAATAATATTTTATTTGGGATAGGCTCAACGAAAATACCTGCATACTAGACAATGAAGGGCGGGTGACACCACGTGATAATGACATGCAATAGTTGTCACCCTTGAAATATCAATCGCAGTGCCTCCTCGTGGGAAAACCCCATTGGGAAAACTTTAATTTATGAATGACTGGGAATGTGTGCGTTTTTGTTTTTTTTTAAAGTTATCTTTATAAAACTTGAGAGCAACTATTAGCACTTGGTCATTCTTTGGAGAGTTTTTGACTGGATATGCCTGATAGTTGTGTTCTGAATATTATCGTAAGTCAATGTATGTACATTTATTAACATCATTAGCAATGTGAAAGTGCCCTGTACATTTCTGTGCATTGTGAGGAATGTTATGGGATACTGGAATTCCTTCAGTTGTATAAGAAAATAAGACAGCTAAATCATAACTAAATGAAATTTGATGTATTGACAGTTTAATTCAAATTTCATTAAAAGTTTGATCAAGTGATAACAATAAAGTCACAATTTAATTCAAATTTTGATCCAGTAATAATAACGTCACATTTTTCATTCATATTTTGATCCGGTAATGATAATAATAATAATTTCACAATTTCATTTTAAAAAAATTCCGGTGATTAATAAATTTAAAGATTTTAATTAGTTTTGATCGACTGACAATTTTAATCATAATTTAATCATCAAGTTAATGTACAATTTTTTAAACTAAAGTATATCTTATAATTTCCAAGGATGATCTGATCTGTTATAGATGCCATTAAAGTTTATTTGTTTCGTAAATATATTAACACTAAAACCGAACCGTTATAGTCCAGTGATCTCGGTACTATTGTGTCGATTCCTTGCAACGTTGAAAATACTAAGACATTCTTTTACTACTATGGTGTTTAGATTAGTTATAATGTAGGTTTATGGACATATAGGTAGGGGAAGCAACTCTACCCAATTCACCTTAATATTGGGCCAAATAACCCCCCCCACCCAAGTGGCTCCCCTATGCCAACCCTCTTAGCCACATTTTGCGCCTTTATTTGCCCCACAATTGCCCACAGTTTTAGTCCCCTTACCCCTTATACTTATTGTGTCTAATAATTCATTTACTATGTCCTTCACTAATCACCCCACTATTGGGCCCAAATTGTCTCCACTATTATTGGCCCCCTGCTTCCCCAGTATTGTTGCCCCATGAGTGCCTCACTATTTCCACCATATTGCCCCTCTTATTGCCCTAAATTTTTGGACTAACAATAAGCCCCCTCGTATGCACCCCCATTAGGTCAACAAACACTACCCGTTATTGGACCAGCTATTACCAGCGCCCGTTATTAGACCCACTTTTATCCCACCACGGTCCCACAGTTAGACCTACCTTTGGATCACATTATTGCCCCCACTAATTACCTTCACTATTCCCCCCCACACACTATTAGCCCCCCCTACTTTGGCCCTACCCACTAGTATATTCATTTTCCCTTTACGTAATTCATTGATGTTGTCACTTGAATTGCTCCCTAAGGGGTGTGGGAGGTAGTCGACACCCCAAACATAGTACACTTTGAGGTCAATGGTTTCGTAATCGCCGTTTTCTGTAACTATTTGATTGATATTTCTAGGGCCCTCGTAATGTTTTTATCCCGCTGAAATGATCGTGTGCCCCTCTAACCCTTATCTCAGGCCCCCTCCCCCCCCATTCAATGTAGAACATATCCCCCCACCGATCTCTTGGTATTTGATTTCTTTTCATTCACGTTTCATACACTTTAAAATTAAGATAACATAAAGACAACTTATTAATGGGTCAAAACATCTTGAACAAACTAGTTGCAAAACAATCCAAGTTCTATCCCCCACAAAAAAAATCAAGAAAGTTAAACTAAAATTAATGAAAGTAAGTGAAATTTAAAATGAAGAATTGACTTTAACTGTTATAAACCGGCTCCCCCACCACCCCTCTCCCCCCAGCGTCACAAAGTTCACCTCATTCTCCAGTCACTCAGCCGATACCAAATATCTCAAACTACTTGTTAACCATTGGAAACTGTCCTGTTATTCTGTGCTGTAGGATCCCTCGAAATTGTTCCATCAGGCGTCTCTTTCAACTTCGGGGTGTGCAAATGTGTCATGTGTGTGTGGGTGTGGTTGGTTGGGTGTGTGGATTAGGGAAATCTTATAAATTCTAGTGTACACCCCCAACCCCCATTGATTTTTTCCAGAGTCAACACACAAGCCACCCCTCCCCCCCCCACACACACACATATACTTAAACCTTCCTTATCCTGTTTTAAGATGATGTGGGATTGCTCGTTAGTGGTGAGGGTATATAAGGAAGTACTATTTGGTTGTCGAGAGTACAATAGTAAGTTTAGATTCTACAGCGGAACGGAAAAATTATTTGGAGAACAATTTTTTTTCCCCTATCTAGTGGTTAGTATCAAGTTTTTTTACTATAATTTGGCACATAAGTACCTAATTTCATTTCTCTGTTTTAAATAGAGCTTTCAACCGTATATCTTCTCATTGCTTTTTAGAGAATATTATTACTATTTTATGTTTTTTAAAATAATTAGGCCATTATTTATCGTGACGCCCCAAGGATGTAATACATTATTAAAAGATTTTGTTAACATGGAAACGCCTTCATTCGAGACATAGGTGATATTATAAAGATAATCAGTACAAAGTTTCAACAAGAAACATTCAATACACTTTGAGTAATGATGAATCCAAAATTTGATTAAAATGTGTTATAGATTATTCAACATTTTTTTTTACTTTTTAGTTTTTTTAATCTATTTAATCCCAAATATGCATACAAACATAAACATATTCTCTTAAATCGGGTAATCAAAGAAATAAGTTTACAACATGTGAAACCTCCTTTAAAAAAAAATTATCAGCAATGATATCCACTTTTGTCTCCCTCTTTGTGCTTCATTATGCATATTAACAATAACTTTTTGGAAAAAAAAACTTTGCCACACAAAATATGTACTACGCTATATGTTCTTGTATATATATACACTTGTATTCTCCATATATATATATACATATATATATATATATATATATATTTATATATATATATATATACAAAATATATATATATATACATTGTTATTCCTAAACAATTTGCGACCAGGCAGGCGTGCGTGTCTTCGTGCGTGATAGAGACGATTTTAATTTAGAAAGAAATTTACATAATTTGATACATGTCACCTGGGACTGATAACATTGAATGCCTACTTTTTAAGGAGTGTGTTAACCATATTGCTTTATATTAAAAATGTACATCTGTATTTTGCTTTCAGGCTGCATATTGGATTGTTCACATTTCTAAGTACAAGGAAAATGTTACTCTTGGCTTTTCTCATCACCCTGTTGCCCCTGTGTTCAACGGGTAAGTGTGTCGGACAATCTTTCAAGTTAAAAAATATCAGTCGTCGTAAGCTTGAAATAATTTGCGACAAATCTAGCTCCGAAAAGATTTCATGTTTCTGCAAGAATAAAACGATCCAAAGGTGTTCTTCTGACTTCTCTCCTTCCCCTGTATAATTTATGCTACCAGTTTAACACCCGTTAATGTTAATCAATTATGTTGAAGGGGAACTTCCGGTTATGACAAATATCATAAAATAAAACTGCGTTCAACGATTGTTTCTTGCTTTTTCTTAATTAAATAATATCGTTTGAAACACTTAGGATACTGCATGGTGTACGAAATATCTATTTATTTATTTTCCCGATTCACGATTTTTATGTCGAAAAAAAATAATAATAAATATTTTGCGCTCTGGTGCTAGAAGATTTCCAAATTTACAAATACAGCTTCACTACTCAATGTTGAATTCCCTATTGGAAGCAATTAAAATTCCGACCGGGTTGATATTTTCAAATATGGCCGGAAAATTCATTTGCTCAAAGACACGCTTTTATTTTTGTAGACATGAGTTGTTAAAAGGAAATCGTGGTATGTTCGAATAATTTATTTTATCCTTTTTAGTGCATTGGAATAACAAGTGTGCTTTTAAAATTCATTTCTTACCTTTTTTTTAAATTTTAATATTCATTTAGTTAATTTTTGATGTAGAAGAAAGCATGATTTTATTTACCCTAAGTACAATTTAAAAAAGGAAATGTTGAAGTTGAACGCTGTACATGTTATGACTTAATCGAAACACGAAACTCGTACAAACGATTTGGGATTTCCCAATGTTTCATGAAGATCTTCATGCCCTTCTGTCAAGATACAAAGTAATGGGGGTGAGACTGCAATCAGGCTTTTAAAAAGGTAAATGCATAAAATAAAAACAGGGTATTAGTAGGCCTGACAGGACGTAACACAACAGCGAACGTTTCGGCAAAGAGCCTTCTTCAACGGACAAATAGTACACAAATGAAACGAATAAAACGAAATAAAGGAAAAAAACACTTAGCTGCGGTGAAATCCAAGTAGTCCAGTCCATCTTTACTGGACTACTTGGATTTCACCGCAGCTAAGTGTTTTTTTCCTTTATTTCGTTTTATTCGTTTCATTTGTGTACTATTTGTCCTGCTCCAAGAACCCATCTTTATTTTATGCATTTACCTTGTCAAGATACACGAATTTAGATCACAGTCGAGAAAAAATATGTCAGTTTTTTTAGGGGATAAGAAAATCATTTATGGGTAGATGGGTTCTTGGAGCAGGGCGTGAATAAATATAATAAATTAGAAATACAAGAAGGTGTGGAAAAATAGCTGACACAATCGGGATGCAAAGAATTTACTAAATGAAACCGAGAGCAACCCGAAAATTAACAAGACGTTGTAGATAATACTGACCCCACTAAGTGTATAAGTAACAAGTATCGCACTTATTGTTATACAATGACATATTACTGACACGAGATAACGGCGTGCAACTTAGACAAAACTATATGAAGAGTGTAGCTTTCTTTCTGAACAGAGCTCTGTGACTCCAAAGCTCTAAATGAGGTATGTTCATTAGTTCTGTCAAAGGCAGGCACTGAATATTTCGATATGAATATTTCCATTTAACCAAAATGTTTTGCCAATAAAACTCTGGCTGAAATTACTGATCATTTTTCCAAATGTATACATTGCTATACGAATGTACTTTTCAATTTTTGCAATAAGTTTTAACGTTAACGTTCGTTTCCAAACTGAAGCTCATAAAATAAATTATTGCTGATCAACGATTGGTAAAAATAAAACTATTCTCTGTCGACTTATTTTTACTTCAATAGGATATGTTGTTTTTTTAAAATTTAATTTTTAACTTCAAATTCTACACATTTTTAAAGAGGAATTACGCCATTTATTGTCCGATTCTTTACTTTTCTGGCTATCGTAGACCCTTGAAAAGTTCGTAAATCATAATGCCTAATGCAGGGGTGTCCAAACTTTTAGCAAAGGGGGCCGTATTTCACTGATTAAAAATATGTGCGGGCCGCATTTAGATTTTTTTTAAAAATGACATACGTTGAGACTGAGTTCCGGGCTTAACATTATTTTAACATATTTGGTCGTTCACGGTGGTACGTGGAATTTCAATATGTTAATCGTCTTCAATGGAACGTTACTTTCATCCAGCTCGAATTCTCGGGCAAGGAGATACCTCTGGCTCCGTGTGCAGTGCTGTGAGAGGAACGCGGGTGGCTCGTTGTCCCTTTCATTCCTCAAGTGTTTCGTTGGCCGGTATGTGGACTTGCCCCAAGGTGGGGGGTCCTTGGGGAAGGGGGCATGTGTTCGTTTACCCCGTGGCCGATGTGGTCATGTGGACCCTGAGCTCAGGACAAGAATGTTTAGTTGGTAGCGGAACTGGATACAAGGACATCATGCCTCACATTTTGAAAGCAAAGCTGGTTGCAACTTCGCTGGTGGAAGCTGTGGGGGTTGGTAACCACAAAAAGCCCCGGGACCCCACTCGGTGGGTCCTCCTTACCCAGGATAAAGCTGCCCTTTGCGCAAGCGGTCACAGATGCCGTTATAAAGACCCACTCAGTCTAGGGGCTGTATAAAAGGGTAACGAAGTTCTGGCAATGGATGAGTGGCATAGATTCCTAGCGAATTTGGTGAGTCTGGTTTGGAATGGGCAATAGCTCGATGGTGCATTCGTGCAGTGATTGAAATCGTTCACGAAAGAAAAGAAATAAATTGAAAGCTTCATAAATTTATTCCTTGGAAATTTAATAGACGGAAAGACAATTCATACATATTATGTAACAATTAAGATATAAATTTGGTAGAATATCAAGCAATGGTTTGGGGTTTAGACTGGCCAGTACCGAACTGTGTTGAAAGTTTTCTTTTAACGATTCCAGCTCGATGAGGCTCGCCCAGCAAATGTGTGAGCTGGGTTATTGGAGCATGACTGCGTAACCCAAAAATAGGAATGTTAAATATCAATAAAGATAACTTGAAGATCATTACAAAATCTGAGGATTAATTTTTTAAAAAATAGTTCTCTTTTTTCTAACAGCGGATGACCCAACATTAAATGACCTTATGACCATAAACGTGCTCGGCTGACAAACCCAACATTTGTTTGCCGCATGGCACCTGCTGTGGTCATGACGAGTTTTGCTACGATGGCATGTGCGAGTCCTGTCTACCGCTCTATCTAGAGGGACACGAACAACAGCTCCAGTGGTGCAGGCAAACATTTGGCTCACAACGTTACTTTGATGAGGAATCCGTCTTGTCGTGTCGCCTGTCAGGCAAAGTTCTCTCTACACCAGCTCAGTAAGGCTTGTAAGATTGTCCTGGTGTTTGTATGTTAGAGAAGTAAAGTCAGGGTTTAATCAAACACACTTTTTTAAAAATTAGCTTTAAAAATTTGATTTAAAATGAAGATAAAATCTTTAGTTTAGTGTAACATCAGAGTCTGTGTTAGTAAATATCATAGAATCATCATCTTCTTTGGGTCCCAGGCTGCACAGTTACTATCGCTTCTATTCCTATCTATGTATTGCTATTTACCTCCATGCCCGTTCTCCAAGCAGATGTATGTCTTTCTTAACAGAATTCATCAATTTCATTATCGATCAGCCTTTAAACGCCTTTTAATGGTTTATGGCTAAATACTATCTTTGCTGTCCTACCGGTTGGCATCTTCTTAGAAGACCTGACCGTTGTACTCTGCCTTTTGAAAATTAGTCTTCAAGCAAATAAATATCATAAAAATGTACTTTTTCAATGACCATGTATGATTTTCATGGGCAACAGTTGTGGAAAATAAATTATTTCCAAGAATATTGACATCCAATGGTATTCTAAAAAAAGTTGGTGATTAAATCCACTCCCAGGACGTTTGATAAGAATCGTATAATATTTGTACCGCACAACTGTATCACTGTATGTCTTACATTCAGCTGTTGTCTCTAATCCAGCAGGCCACAGCAAGACGAATGAGGACAAGCACCAAACTACTCCTAGCTCTGAAGTCAAACCAACAGGTACGTTCTCGGCTATTGATGGACCAAGTTTACAAGTGTGGTAACAAGGGGGGGGGCGATGAGTGATCCGGAGTGTAAGAGTTGACGGGTTCTCGGTGTATTTGCTATTGTACGAGATGTACTGAGTAAATGAAGGAACGAAACAAAGAAAGGAAGCGTGTTGGCAAGCTAACTTTGTCATCAGAAAATGCTTTAACGAGTTACAAATAATAATGGTAATAATAGTATTTACAGAGAGAAAGATACGGTCGTAACAAGAGATTTTGTTTCCATCGCTTTTGTTGAACAATTTTCTTTCATTTTACCGAAAGTTCATGTCATAGTTCAGATTGTTGATTCATTGAACTCATTGATCACTGCACGATTGGTTATTGTATTGATGGGTCACTGCACCGATTGGTTATTGTATTGATGGGTCACTGCACCGATTGGTTATTGTATTGATGGGTCACTGCACCGATTGGTTATTGTATTGATGGGTCACTGCACCGATTGGTTATTGTATTGATGGGTCACTGCACCGATTGGTTATTGTATTGATGGGTCACTGCACCGATTGGTTATTGTATTGATGGGTCACTGCACCGATTGGTTATTGTATTGATGGGTCACTGCACCGATTGGTTATTGTATTGATGGATCACTGCACCGATTGGTTATTGAAAAAATGGGTCACTTGGTTATTGCACCAATAGAACACTGCATTATTATAAGGTCGCTGTTCTAATAGGTCACTAAATTTGGTTATTGTACTATTGTTATTGTACTGGTAGGTAATTGCACTAATTCACGTGTTCTATCAGATAGGATATTACAGAATCCCCAAGCTGAAGAACCATGCACCCAATCCTTATCTTTGGTCATTATCATTATTAGTTAGATAAGATATTTTTGAGGGAAGGTATAACGAACGATATCTCATTTATGATGATTGACTATGACATAATTTCTCACCCAAGCAGACAACACCTGGTTCCACCTGTTCCTGGCCATGTCCGTGGCCTGTTGTGTGTTCCTGGTACTCCTTCTGGCGCTGGTCGTGCTGAGTCTCCTGATGTACCGGAATATCATGTTACGTCATCAAAGGGATCGGTATAGCTCTATCAGTAAGTGGACGGAGCAACAAACTAAATAAAAAATTTATTTTTTTTTGTGAACGGGCACATTTTTTGTGGGAGTGGACATTTTTGGGAGAGTGAATAGTTGTGAAAATGGACATTTTTGTAAGAGTGTACATTTTGGTAAGAATGGACATTTTGTTAAAGTGAACTTTTTGTGAGAGTGGACATTTTTGTGAGAGTTCACTTTTTTATTTGAGTGTTTTTGTTTGCTTGTATTTGTTATTTGAACATGGAAATAACTATATTTCATGTTTTTCAATCGTGATGGCTCCCCGGTATGTCGTTGCTAATTTCATTAATGATTTTGTTGAAACAGGGCGTGGCAGCAAGAAACACCGCAGACGTAACATGGGCGCCAGTGACGGAGAAGACACAGACGACAGATACATCACATTAGATTCAGACAGACCCCCAGAGGTACCCCCTCCCAGAGCGATCGCCTTGGCCACTGCGAAGTACCAGCCACGACCGAAGCCTGAGGTGAAAGACAATCTGGAGAATGAATGTGAAACTGTGACATATCCAAACCAAAACAGCGGTTAACGAGACTCTATACGAATGTAAAATCTAGAAGAAGCCTTCTGACATTAGAGGTTATCTATGGACGACATCTCAAGTCTAAGCACACACACGCAATAATCTTCTCCTACACCTCTGGGGGGGTAATTTTTCAAGAGAATGTCACCGATGTACATGTCTATTGGATGTCTGCGAGTCAATGGATCTATCGCAAGGACTCTTTGACTAAGAAACGTAACTCAAGTACATAATAAATGGTACCCGACAGAAATATGTATCTCAGTGATGTTAAAATGAGAAATGGAAGAATTCTTACGAAATGAAAGACTCAAATTCAAAACTGATATTTTTGCAGTTTTTCAAGAAGGAATTTCATGATTCAAGTTTTTGAACAAAATGCTTTACAACGATGCACAATCCAACAAATATCTATGCATTATATGTTCGTTGATGTACTCTAAATATATCAATTTCCAAATATGTTTCCAAACATATCCTGAATGCAAAGTACTTGGTTATAATTTGGAAATCGTTATATTAAATGTGTTCATTATTTTTAATTTTTATTAATTTAAAATTTCAGTTTCCTTTATGTTCAAAATAAAAAATATAATTTTAAACAAAATAAAAACTGTTAAATTTGTGATGCAGCTGCTTCAAGATAAGCCTCGAATAGATTTCGACCAAAATTTGGCTTGGGTAATTAAGTATATATAGTTCTACTTTGGTAAATACCCAACAATCAAGCATATTCACACAATACATAATTGTGAACAGAAACAAAACCTTCCAAGCATTTGTTGTGATACTTGGAATGCTTGGTCACACTATAGAAATAAATTTGTCATTTTATAAAATTGTATGCTGTTCTAGAATAATTGCATATTTACAGAGGCGTAACAAAGACTTGGTATCGGGACAGTTGCCAAGGGCGCCGAGGGCTAATCCTTCAATAATCAATGTATTCTGTATATTCCCTATTTCTCAAGGGCGCCAAAAATGAATTAGCCAAGGGCGCAGAAAACCTAGTTACGCTTCTTCATATTTACTTGCACTTTCTATTTGTTTTCTTTTTTAACACCACGCCTGACCAAATATGCAGCTTAACTTTTTAAAATTCGTTTTGACTTGATCCGAAATATGTAAAAGTTTTGATATTTCCTTGCTTTCCCACCGTGTGGCTATGTGGGGCGTTTTCGTTTTGTTTACATTTTTCTTCCAGTTTCCATTTCGGTTGGCCGTTGTGTGATCCCAGTGCTGGTATTGTTGTATTTGCTGTTTTATCAAATGAGAAGTGAGATCTGTGTTAAAAATATCAGGGATTTCGTTAAATATTTTTTTTTAAAATATATAAATTTATTTTTCACTGGCTAAAAATTTCCAATTTTAAGTAAAAACAAAACAAAGAAAGTACAAAGTAGAAATTGATTTTAATCCAATATAAACTAAATTTTGAAAAAAAAATAATGACGGAAAGATAGTTTTTGGAGCAAGTATTAATTTGAAATTAAAAAATTAAGAATTGAGACATGAATATTAATTTGTTGTCTATTTTAAATTCATGATTTTGTGCTACGAATACGTCATCTCCACTTCTGTGCTGATGCCAAAATTATGTTTATCTTGATATAAAAATATTATATATATATACATATATATAAATATATATATATATATATATATATATTTATTTATATATATACATATATATATATATATATATATATATATATAATTATAGTAGGGCTGTTAAAAAATAATTTAAATTTAATCTTTTGAAAAATTAACGATTAATTAATCGCTAATTTCGATTAAAGCTAAACAAATTGAAATTTATGGTGTCATAAGTAACATATATTAAAATCACTTGTCGAAAACCGAAATAACACTAGAATGTCTTCTTTATTTTACATCTTTTAACCAACAACGCAAACAGACAAGTGTAGTGACATTATTTGTTTGAAGTGATGAGCGGGTCTTATTGACACTATAACCAGCCGAGCTGAATAATCGTTCACATAGCTTTAGATTGTCTCAGCTGAAGTTTCCAATACTGTAGTGGATGTTTGGTTTCCAGGTGATATTTAAGCGAAGTGTTAGAACCATGGTAGCAATGTTCCCTTTGATCAGCGCGGCTTTGCATATATTTGACAGATGCCACGCAGGAGATTAGAATCAACCCGAAGCCAATTTTGTAAAATATTGCACAAAAATGGACGTTGTGCAACTTTGCACACGAGTTGTTTTTTTTTAAACTTTGCACGTGGACCATCGAGGCTTAGACATAGAGGGAACATTGCATGGTAGGCAAACGATTTCTCTCAATGGACACAATAAGCTTTATCATCATATTGAACATTCACGTCAGTCAATAGTTTAAAACCAAAATGTTCGTGTAATCGTCCGGATATTAGTTTATATTTATTGGCCGAAATATTTTATTTTTTTACTTCCAGTTAATTCATAAGTGGTGGGTCGATTAATCGTTAGGGTAAAATGTTAATTTTTAAAAAAAAATTAAGATTAAATGAGAAATTAATCGTTATTTCCGCAGCCCTAATATATATAAAGGGAAAGAACTTTGATATCTCAAACCTTCCATGACAATCGAATTTACATTTCATTAGCATTTTGAAAATGTAAATTAAGCTGACTGATCCTTTTACCGAAGAAAACGTGCTCGAGATAAAAACAACAATGGCAATTGAAAATGACACTTTTTGTTTGTTTGTTTGTTTGGTTTTGTAATTTATTGATAAATTTTAATAACGGGGCATTACTCTGTGCAGCTTGGTTTGATTGAAATGTACCATTATGCAGATCTAAGTTGTAGGCGCTGCTCATTGTTTGAGTTAGATCACAGGAATTAACTGTGACAGTGTAGACTGTAGCTATTGTACACTTCATCGGGGGATGTCCTGTAAATGTTCATTGTGTGTGTTTGTGTGTTAATTAATCATTGGGTACTGTCAATTATAGTAAAGATTATATCGTAATTTATACAATCTGTATATAATTTTTATGTAGTTCATCCCTTTCATAAATGATGTTGTTTCTTTATATTATTAACACAGTATTTTTTTTTAAACTGTAAAAAAAAACGTGACTATGCCTAATTTGAGTTAAACATACTTTTGTTAGTTGTAATACGATTTCATATATGAACATTAAACATCCTACATGTAAGTGTAGCATTTGCAAGCTGTAATATAATACATCTCAAACTTCCCAGTTGTTTCTTTTTAACATTATTAATTTATTAAGCCTACACCAATTTAAGACTTATTTTTCTTACATAGACTCTAAAGGTCTCAAAATGTACATTGAGGTTATTCCGGATTTTTTAATTATTTTATCTTTAAAGTTATTTTTTTTTCTTCATTATTTCTTTTTGCAATAACATTTTAAGGTTATTTGATAAATTTGATGACGGGAAAAGGGTTACATAAACATATTTAATATAATGCGCGCCGTGCGACAGATAAGCATAACATTTACAGATCGAGAATATATTTTTAAAAAGTATCGTCAATATAATACGCACCACGCGACAGGAAAATAAATTAAAAACGTTGTTCAATATCATACGCACCGCACCAGTATAGCACATAAATTGACATGCTACATAGAGATATATCGAGATTGAGAAAAATGCATTAGTTTAATTAATTATAGTACATTCCATCGATCTTAAATTTTGATCGATCATTTTTATCGTCGGCACGATTCTGCCTTCAAAATTCCAGCTGGCTAGCAAACGAGGAGTTTTTTTCGGAAAACAATCAAGGCATCAAGCAGACGCCACGGTGGATTAAAATAAAGTTAACAATGAAACTAACATCAAACTAATGATTTACTTATCATGTTTTAATTTTAACGTGTATCCTCTAGGTTTACTAGCTGTAATTTCAGTTAGCAGCGCCAATGTGCAATGTTATACATAATAATATATAAAGAATAAGATTTTATCGATTTGGGTCTAATAACATTTCGCTGCTTGTAATTTTTTTTAAAAATGTTCTTTTAATCTGGGAATGGTTCTCATAAAACCACGACGTGCCTATTAGCTCGAAGGCGAACTTTGGGACTTTGAAGTTAGGTCGCGAAAAAGTAAATTACATTTTAAAACTAGGCAATAAATTTCTATGTTAACTAAACGATGTTGAAATTGCATGGGGAAAAAAACACATACGTTTTTTCGACTACAACAATGCGGTTAAAATGTGAGTGTGAAATAGTCGCTCATTCATTAAATCAGTGTTGTCCAACCGGTGTGCCGCGGCACACTAGTATGCCGCGAGAAAATTTTAGTGTGCCGCGAAAGATTTCAAAAATACCATAAATTTCTAGGCTTTTCGAACCTTCAAGGTTTGAAAAAAAATATCCTTAACCGAAAAAGAATTGAATAAATACGTTTCATGTTTGTATTGTTCTGGTTGTGAGAATCTCTTGAAAGCTAGAACATTTCTCTCCTCCATTGGGAATAAATATCTGTTGTAAGTAAATAAAAACTCTTTCCTGCTGTTCCTTTTTTTAAAAACTTTTAATTACAGACGGCTATGGATAATTTTTTGAAGAGAAGCCAGAAGGATTCCAGCGAGCATCAAAATGGAGAGAGAGCTGCGAAATCCAAGAAAAATGTTACCAAACGGAAATATCACGAGGAATATCTTGAGTATGGTTTCATACAATGTGCTAATGATCCTTCTCTTCCGTTTTGTCTTAATTGTAACATGGCATTGTCAAACGAGTCCATGAACCCCAGTAAACTGAAGCGGCATCTGAACTCAAATCATCCATGATTGAAAGACAAGCCAAAAAGTTATTTCGCATCCATTCGGTCCAACTTAGAGCAGCAATAAAAAATAATGAAGAAATTTTCCTCAATTCCTGTCATAGCTCAGTTAGCAAGCTATAAAATTGCGAATAATATTTTGGTCAAACAAAAGAAATCTCATTTGGACGCTGAGACAATCATATTGCCGTCTTTACGAATCGCAGTTGAGACTATGGAGTTGTGACTCAACGCTGTTGATGTCTGTATTAAAAATGCAGAAAACAAAAAATTTGACTTTCTGCCAGGCGTCAATGCGTCATCGATCAAGGATCAACTATCAGCTGAGATCCAAAAAACATTCCAAAATCTTCAAGCATCTTTTTTGATTTACTTCTCATCGCTCGAAACGCAGCAATATGAGTGGGTTTTGAACCAATTCGTCGTTCAAGATATTTCTGTTCTGTCGATGATTGAACAAGAAAATTTGATCGACATCAGAAACGATATGATCCATAAAAATGAGTTTGCAGAAAAAGAGCTAACAGCTTTCTGGATGGCCCTCCGACATGAATTCCCTCAACTGGCTAAACGCGCAATCGAATTATTACTACCTTTTGGATCTTCATATCTCTGCGAACTTGGTTTTTTCTGCCCTGACAGAAATCAAATCCAAAAAAAACGTGAAAGACTGCAGATGATAGACAGATAAATGAGAGTATGTTTATCCAGCAATGAGCCGCGTTTTGAGCTCATCTGCTCCAAAGAAAAGGCTCAAGTATCTCATTAACTATGAAACATCTTTTGAATAAACACTGATTTCTTGTTTTTTTGTAAGGTGTGCCGCGCAAAATTTTTACCAGTTTAGAGTGCTGTGAACGATTTTCGGTTGGACAACACTGCATTAAATGGTTGGTCAATCTTAATATGAACTTACAACAATTCTTTCTGAAATTACCACGTTGATTTTGCGCCTTAATAAAGACCTAAAAATGCTTAATAGGCAACAAAATACAATAGATTAGATTTTACTTGTTCATATTTTTGAAATATGACATTGATCACAAACAAAACTATATAACAGAGTACATATGAATAAAAATGAAATATTTCTTCTTAGAAGAGTAAATGGTAAAGATTTATAGAGATAAACACAATAGTTGAAGTTAAATACATTTTTTTGTTTAATAATAGTTGATATGCAAGTGTAAACTGTTAAGAGCCTTCATCATTAAAAATAAAATAAATAGAAGTAACATTTTTTAAAAAATCACGTGTTTATCAGTGGACTAAAAAGAAGAAGATAATGTTTAAAAATTTAAAATAAGCACTATGATGTAATATGACTAAAAACGGGGGCGGGCGCTTTTTAGGCGTTTGGCTAATATGATTAGGGTTTACAAATGACGAGTAAGAAAATGAGTGAATTGAATTAGTTAAGCTTGAGAAGCGCACGCCCACGATTTTAGTCATATTACATCATAGTACTTAATTTAAATTTTAAAAAAAAATGTTCTTCTTTTTAGTCCGCTTATAAAAACGTGGTTTTTAAATATTTTTTTAACTTCTATTTATTTTATTCTTTTTAGTTTAAGTGTATGCTATGGTGAGTTTTGAAGTATTGATTATGTTCAAATTTAATACGCATTGCCCGACAAACATTTACAGACTGGAAATGACTGATCTCCCCTTGATGTTAAACATGGTTGATGTGGTCGGGGTTGGTGTGAACTCGGCACGTGAATGTAATGTAAACAAGTGCAGACGGATAATACATATACTTATATATCGATAAACCACAAAGTTCAATAATTTAATAACGGTACATTCGATCGATCTGAAATTTTGATACAATGCATTGTCATCCAAGATCTATCTGTGGTCAAATTTTGAGATCTGTAGGACCATCAAAAGTATTTTAATTTTACGTTAGCAGATTTGAAAAATTGTTAATAAAAACGTGGTAAAAAAAAAGAATCAACCAATATTTTTTTTACATTTTAATTAGGGCTGGTAACGATTAATTTCTATTTAATCGTTAACTTTTGAAAAATTAACGATTAATTTCATGAATTAATCTCTAATTTCGATTAGCGCCAAAATTTATGACGTCATTAAAATGAACATCTCAAGGGAAATAACAGAAACAGGTAATTGACATTTTTCTTAAAAGTTTTATTTAGTTATTTCTTCTGTCTTATAGACATTTAAAATTAATATTTGAACTAAAATTTTATTTATTTTTTAAATCCACTTCTACATAAATTAATACATTATATATAATACGCGGGGAGAGTTTGTACGCTAAAAAATATATAAATTATTATTAATTATAAATAATTATTTTTTAATTAATTTGAAAAACAAATATATTATAAACTTAGCGTATCACCCATCAGAAAGTAACTGAAAGTTTTCAGATGAACCAAAGTGTTTCTGCAAATTACACTTTTTCAGGCCGACTACAGCGCCACCTTTTTCAAAAGCCCAAACTAACTTGTCCTTGTTTGATAAATACGAAATATTAAACTTTCTGAAATGTACACAAAGTATTTTATAATAGGGTTTGTAGGGCGCCTATGGCGCCCCCTTTGTTTTTTGATTCTATAATTAACCATCATCAAATCCTCTTTTTACATTGTTACCTTTTCCAAAATTAAAATATGAGCTAAAACAATGACGTCATATAATATTTTTTACAGTGCATCTTTAATGTGCACACCTTTTGATGCATTGGTGCAGTAATGGTGCGCTGCTTTTCTAAAATTAGTAGCGTCACAGACAGACCCTACAGACGTGACAGAGATTGCAAATTATGTATATTGATATTTTCTTAAATTTTAATCGAATTGTTATCGATTACAATTATTTTAACGGATATTTAATCGATACATTTTTCACGCTTAATCGACAAATTAATCGTTAGTTTCCGCAGCCCTACTTTCATTATCAACTTTCTCTCTACCGCTGGAAACAAACACAACTGAGAACAGAAAAATAATGCGCAAAAGTGCTTAAAAAACACATAACTTTTCCTCTATTTTCAGTGATTTCCTAATTACGTCGACACACCATCGCAGTGGAGTCCTTGACAAGGTTTAAACAACAGTCTCTCCCCGGTAACAATATACTAAAAGTATGCATTTTTTTAAAAATATACCGTGGGCGGAAAGCGTGTTGACGAACTAATCTGATTACAAACTAATAACTGTGTATTAAGCAGTGTACGAGTACAGAAATTGATACAACAAATTATGCCAAGAATTGGTAAGAATTAAGCAGACCCGAATTATTAGATCAAAAATTGCTGATTGTAGTCAACCCGCTGGTTGCTGATTGGGGCCAACCCGCTGGTTGCTGATTGGATCGACAGATTGTTGCATATTGGAGCCAACCCACTGGTTGCTGATTGGAGCCATCAAGCCTGTTGCTGATTGGGGCCAAGATGCTGGTTGCTTTTTATTTCACGACTATACCACTCCCCGATGTGACGAGCTTCATGTTACAAAAATTCTGTTTGAAGTTAGAGTTGTATTTATAATAAACGAAAATATTCACCATGGACAAAATCAGCTGGGAAGATTCACTCCCCTTTGAAGCAACAATGTACACACTTTGATAGGCGCCTCCTTGTGTGAACTCTGACACTGTGGCGTACGCCAGCAGCACGGCGATCTTCGGGATGTTGCCGATGACGTAAAACACACAAATGACCACGATCTGTTTAATGGCCTTGAGCTCCTTGACACTCAGCGCACCTAAAGAACTCCGAGAATTTGCGGGAGATTGTTGTGAAGTCTCCGCAGAGCGCTCAGAGAAGGCCCCTGACTTCATTTTCATCCGGAGCGTCACTGCCTCGTTTAATGCCCTGGCCATGAAAATAACACTGATCAGGATTACGGCATGCGACGAGAAAGCGAGGAACGCGTCTCTTCCGGTAAAGACGATGACCTTGACAAGGTCACGGTACGGCGCAAACCACATCATGCGCCGCGTCGTGTTCACAGCCGGGTCGAACTCATCAGCGGTTCCCATGCAGGCGAACATGGGAGTGTAGCTCACAACGGAGAAGACTCAGATGGCTTTCATCGCACACAAGGTTCTGCTCAGGGTAAACAAACTGTGAAACCTCAAAGGTCGGGTCACGCACATGCACTTGACCAGTGCCAGGTACGTGGTGACCAGCTCCGGTATCGTCGAGAGACAGTGTCTCGTGTTTCCGAAGAATGAGTTGAACACGTACGAGTGTACGGCGAACCACGTCCTGTAGTCTGTCGCCATTTCAACGAACCACAGAGCCATGGCCAGCTTCTGGCCCAGGGCCACCAAGCAGCAGAGAAGCTCGGACGTCGAGAGGAACACAAACGAAGCCGTGATGCCGTCGTCAACCCCCATGGCCAGGAAGGTAATGGTGTTGATGATGTTGGCGACTATCCCCACCAAACACAGGACCGTGTCCACGCAAGTGTAGTACCCTATCCATACCATGAACTGGGACTGGTTGACGAGTGGGTCAACGAACGACGCATTCTTGGGCGAGCCACACCCGGGAACTTACCTCCCCCTGAGATAAGTGTGATGAAAGGGGAATTTATATCTACCATTTTGCTGGTTCATTTAATGAACTTATTTCTCATGTCAAAAAACTACATCACGTTCATTTCAGGAACCTTCTGTAAAACCCAAACGAATTGTTCATTTCTTTATTCAGATTACTACAGCAACGCGCCAAAACAACTGACGTCTTCAGTGTCTCTAAACTGTGGTCATATCCAGAGTCACATTGATTTAATTGTTAGCAGATGATCAACAACACAAAACTCAAGACGGTAAACATCCTACAGAGTTTATTAAAGTTTGCGCCCGTCTGTAAACAGAGAAGATAATTATAAACGGAATAACAATGTAACATTGAATAAGGTGTTATTTTTTTGTTTTTTTTAAATTACAAACATACCAAGAATCGTAGCAAAGCAGGGGGGGGAGGCAAATTTCACATTTGACGAGAAATTTAAAAATTAAATTTCAACGTGATCATAACTGAATAAAATCCCTATTATCGTCTTTGTCATTGAGGATTAAGAAACTTATGAAAGATACTTATTGATTCCATGGATCCCATTAGAGACATGTTCCCCTTTAAAGACAAAATAAAATTAAAAATTAAATAAAGTTACATAAAAGAGACGTTCATTTTGGTTGCATAATGCTAACATCATAAAGAAATGGGGTAAAATAAATAGGGAATGGAAGGTTGTTGTTTTTATTCTCCATTTTACATAACCATCATCAAATGGAAAACCACGACGTCATCTCCTCATGTGAAACTTTACATTAAAACTGGGACTGTGTGGTTCAAGACGATTACACTTGGTGGTAGGGATTTTAGGGGGGGGGAGGGGGGCAAACAGTGTTTAAACAAAACACGTGATCAAACTTCAGAATGTTTTCTTATGTAGAGTAAACTATACTTGAAAGCCCGTTGTATTATTATTTGTACGAGGGAACAGACCAGACTTCTCGTTTGAAACTAGTTTAATTAAAACAGTACACAGACCCGTAATTTTGAAAAGGGTGATTAGGTGTTTGACTTTTGACGTCCCTTGCTTCCTTGAAAAACAAAAAAACGGGCTCACAAATCTCGTTGTCATAAGGAGAAGACAAAGGATCAATGATCAAAGCCAAGGCAATTATCCACGTTCAGTCTTTTGAAAACGTTGAGGCAAGCGTGATGACCGCAGATAGTCATCCGCGATAATGTTTATCAATGATAACATTTCTATATCAGAGCATAATCCATTATTCCCTTTTTATATCAGAACGTAATCCATTGTTCCATTTTTATATCTGAACGCAATCCTAGCTCTGCAATAGCAGATGGTCATGCAAGGATATGGATAAGCATAACGAGTTTGGTGATTTGAAAGTAGTTTTAAATTGCAAAATAAGCAAAAACTAACCATAATCAGCACTAAACTAGGCACCTATCATTGGCACTAAGCTAGGCAACTATCATTGGTACTTAACTAGGCACCTATCATTGGTACTTAATTAGGCACCTATCATTGGCACTTAACTAGCCACCAATCATTGGTACTAAGCTAGGCACCTATCATTGGTACTTAACTAGGCACCTATCATTGGTACTTAACTAAGCACCTATCATTGGCACTTAACTAGGCACCCTATCATTGGTACTTAATTAGGCACCTATCATTGGTACTTAACTAGGCACCTATCATTGGGTACTTAACTAGGCACCTATCATTGGCACTTAACTAGGCATCTATCATTGGTACTTAAATAGGCACCTATCATTGGTACTTAACTAGGCACCTATCATTGGTACTTAACTAGGCACCTATCATTGGTACTTAACTAGGCACCCATCATTGGTACTTAACTAGGCATCTATCATTGTACTTAAATAGGCACCTATCATTGGTACTTAACTAGGCACCTATCATTGGCTCTTAACTAGGCACCTATCATTGGTACTTAACTAGGCACCTATCATTGGTTCTTAACTAGGCACCTATCATTGGTACTTAGCTAGGCAACTATCATTGGTACTTAACTAGGCACCTATCATTGGTACTTAACTAGGCACCTATTATTGGTACTTAGTTAGGCACCTATCATTGGTACTTAACTAGGCACCTATCATTGGTTCTTAACTAAGCAATTATCATTGGTACTTAGCTTTGCAACTATCATTGGTACTTAACTAGGCACCTATCATTGGTACTTAACTAGGCACCTATCATTTGGTACTTAACTAGGCACCTATCATTGGTGTCAACGGTGTCATTCATATCGGTAACATTACAAAGTTTACATGGATGACGCTAGGTTTAAAATAACGTCGGAGTGTGTCTGAAATGCCATCGCAAATACCTCTAAGAGCTGCAATTTCTTCTCATTTAAGTCTTCTTACTGGGTAAAACAAATGACATTGATTTGGTAATGTATAAAGTTGTTAGAAAACAGAGATCAAATATCATTGGCTGTATTCAATTTTTCTCTTGTTGTCTTCTTTTCAGAATTACCTATTACACAACCACAATAATAAAGTGACATTTGTCAAGGATGCAAAAAATGAATGTTCCTAGTCTTGTATGGCATTTTGTAGATAACAAATCTTTAAATACACCGTCATGTCGGCTTTTGTAAACTTTTAATATACTATTATAAAGTATTGTGTGTTTGAATTTATTTTCAATTCATGTAATCATCAATTGAAGCATTACGTTGGAAATATTTATATATAATGCTTTGATTGTGCGTATGTGTAATTGCGTGCATGTGTGCGTGTGTGCATGCGTGGAGTCTGAATAATTCTTATCTATTGGACAGTGGCGTAGCGTGAGTATGTGCTGCCCGGGGCAGAACCCGACTTTTCCGCCCCCACCCCCGAAAAAAATATGTTGATGCTATAAATAAAAATGAAAAAAACGTTTAAAAACCAAGCTTTTTTTACTATAAATCCTATATATACGGGACATAACTAAAAGAATGTTTATTATAATACCCATCGCACGACAATCCAAAAATCCAAAATGTTAGTTATGTCTCAAATATATAAAGGATTTATAGTAAAAAAAAACTTCTACAGTCAGCCTGCTAAATTTCAGCTCGATTTGATCACGGTAAAAGGGTTATAAAAACATGTTTAACATAATGCGTACCGCGAAACAGATTAGCAATTTGATAATTAATAGCATTTACATTTGCAGATCAGGAATATATTCCTCAAAGCGCAACATGAAAATATTAAAAAGGTCGTTCAATATAATACGCACCGCGACACTCTAGCACAAAAAATAACATGCTACATAGAGATAAATTGAGACAAACTAAAAATTCATTAATTTAATTACTGTGTAAGGCGAAACGATCTGAAATTTTGATAAATCATCTTTATCACCGGCACGAGTCTGCCTGCAAAATTTCAGCTCGCTAACTTACGAGGAAGTGGGTTAAAAATCGATCCAAAGTTTTTTCGGCATTCAAGCAAACGAGCAAGCAAGGCATCAAGCAGACGCCACGAGTTAATATAAAGGATTTAATCAAAGGAGCGATTTTTTATTAGAAAGGACAGAGTACATTTTTAAGTTATAAAATATATAGAGGAGCTTTCATTTTTTTAATTAAAATGGAATACTTCTGCTTTTCCTCATGACACAATATTAATTTTGTCAGTTATGCGATACTCAATAGCTAAAATAGTTATAGTCAATCTTGGTGTATTATTACTGATCGTAATCAAATCTTCCTGAACTTAATTTTAGAGAAGTTTCTCTCACAGCTGGCATTCAAAGTCCAGTAGTTTAGCTGGTGTACGAAGATCATTTCTGTTTTTCGATTTCTTTAACTGCCAAACCGCACATGCATTTCTAAAGTAATCTCATCTTATAAAAATACAAAATTTATTTCCAACTGTTTTTTTTTACATAATATAAATGCTTTTTCCCTTTGATCGTTTCGTATTTGCTCTCCCGTATTTTTACTGAAAAAAAGTATTCCATTAGTTCCTCTTTAAGTAGCATCTGCAATGCATTTTTAGCAGCATAATTTCGGGCAACATTGTACTCATAAAGAACATGTTTCCAGATAGTAGATAATTCCAAATGTAAAAAAATTAATACAAATAAAAATTTCAATTTTACTAGCAAATGCTCTATAACTCATCACTATTTTGGTGTTAGGGGAAGTTAGACTTAATAGTTTGGACACTCTCAATTATGCTGCACTTATGGTAATCGATAATTTTCATCTTTACGTACGGGTAATTTATTTATATATTTATTTGTATGTTGTTGAATTTGTAAAGGTTGTTGTTGGAGTTTAACGGATACAGCAATGTTCGCTTCTACAAGATGAGCGCTGACACATTTGATTCAGTTATAGGTACCATCACATCAGCGTCATGTTTCTGATCCCTTGTTTTCAAGTTCAGTAGAATTAGTATCAGAAGACTTTAGATTCTATATGGAGTTAAAGTTTAGGCATTAAAGACGTGCACGTATTTTAAAATGGGTCTTTATTTCTTTTTTTATCATCCCATCCTCTATTTTGTAGGAATTCTATTCCATTTTCGCAATCTATTGAGACTTAAAACGACTCTGCAGTGATGAGGCACACTTTTTGGAGAAGAGTAATGAAATGCTGGATTTTTTTCGAAGGAGGTCATACCTGGAAACCGTTTTAATATCCGTTGTCAATCGAATTAAAGGCATGATCATACAGGTCACGTTTACATCATCTGTTTCTGATCTATTTGATCAATCCAAATTTATTTTAACTTTTCATCCCCATAATTTTAAAGCCCGCCAGGTGATTCTCAAAAACCGACCAATCCTCATGGCTGACCCTCTAACTCAGCAGGTATTCAAAAAACCTCCCCTTTTTTGCTTTCCGGAGAGATAGAAACCTCAGATATATACTTGTAAGAAGTCACCTTCTCACAATGAAAAGCACAGATTGGAACAAAAGGTTGCAACCGTAACCGTTGCAATACTGTCCATGTGAAAAAATTAACAAAATATCTTTCGTCTTGAAAAATTCATAATAAAAGATTAATTCACTTGCACAAGTCGCAACGTGATTTATGCAATTCTTTGCAAGAGGTGTAATAAAATTTACGTGGGTGAGACAGGTCGTTTGTCTTGGAGATCGTTTAGAGAACACCTGTATCATATAAATAAACAGGCTCAATGTCCAGTTTCTAAACATTTTAACAGTGTTGACCATGACGTCATTTCCGATATTGCAGTAACTGGTATTTTATACATCATGATAGGATCCACATGGAAAATAGACTTATTAAACGATTTAGTACTTTGGCTCCATATGGAATTAACCAAATTCATAATTTTACCTAACTGCAGAATCTTTTTCCCGTTGTGGTTTTCACAGTAACATTAGATACTTTCTCATTTTTCCTATATCCTGTGTCCTTGCTTGTTTTTGTTTTTCCTTTCTTTTTATTTTACATAAATAATTTATGACATAATATGTTTAAAGAATTTAAATATTACTTATGTAAGTACGTATTTTATGTTATAGAACTGATGAAGGCAATAGCCGAAACGTCTGCTGTCGTGTTAGTTTTAAAATAAAGCTCAAATGTATTGTTTTCATTGCAGACTTTGTTTGCGTAATTTTTTTTTAATTTAAAAGCTTTATGGGAGTCCCAATTCTATATGATATACCGTATATAATCGTTCTATAGCCCATTCGTTCATAAGCCGACCCCCCCCCACTTTTGTAAGGGAAGAGTATTAAAAGTGAATAACCCGATCGCAAGCCGACCCCCAAAACATAATAGGACCGCTTTAAATAAATGGTAAATATTTTTTAAAAACTACAAGCTAAATCGGTAATTTTGATTGTTTACCTGCCTATCTTTGTCTTTCTGCTCTTTGTTAAGCGAGAGTTACCGGTATTTAAAAAAAAATTATTTGGTAAACAGTGACGAAAGCGCGTACATTAAAATCTGTGGTTGAAAGCAAAATTTGTAAAACAATTTATTAAAACGTTTCATAAAAATAAATACAATGATTAAATAAGGTAAGTGCTGAATTTTAATGATATATAATAGCTTCTGATAGAGCAGTCGAATCTTGTAGAATGTAGAAAAGGACATTGATAATCTACAATAACAACACCGATATTCAATATCCATGCAGAAATCACCTATGATCCGCTCATAAGCCGACACGCCCCCCCCCCACTTTTCCCCCTAGATTTTGTCAAAAAAAAGGTCGGCTTGCGAACGAGTATATACGGTAATAAATTATATCCAATAGGGAGGTTAAAGATTTGGCAGTATAAATATTTTACGCAGAGGCGTAACAACGACTTGGCATCGGGGAAGTTGCCAAGGGCGCTAAGGGCTACTGGCTAATCCTTCAATAATCAATGTAGTCTGTATAATTTATTATTTCCCCTAATTCTCAAGGGCGCCAAAAATGAATTAGCCAAGGGCGCGGAAAACCCAGTTACGCTTTTGACTTTACGATAGTTCCTTTATTATTTTCTAAATTTTTTATTTTGCTATTTTATTTTGATGAACCTAGATCTTGAAGAAAATCAGTAGAACCGAGACTAGCGCTCTTTGTGGGTCTTCCCGGGAGACCCTCTCAGCTATCCGGCCCCCAAAGGGACGTAACAGCTGAGATAACACCCCTCCCCGGAAGCGGTCGCTTCTGAAGCGATCACCTGGACATCCAGGACAGACGGGGGGAGGGACTGTAAGAAAGTGTGACAGTTTGTGACAGGGGGGGGGGTCCGGCCATGTGTGACGTCACGGCGTTTTAAATTTTATTTTAAAACTTTTGTTAATTAAAACAAAAATTGTTCGAAAGTGTGACGCGGGTATTTTGCTAGTATATATATATATAATGTTCAGACTTACACTAAAATTCGGGTAATGATGCATCTTAAGTACGGATCAACGTCGTAACCCGAAGACTGTATTTCATTTCATGAAAAGTTTTTGTTTATTACTTGGATCATGTATGAATATTTTAAAAGTGGTTCCTCGCTTTAGCTCGTAATTGTTTTGTAGTTCAATATTACAATGACGCGTGCCATTGCAGCTTATTGTGTATAAGTTGAATTGTTTTTGTATAAACTGCTATTATGTCTTTTTTCAATAACTATAGAAACAAGTATTGAATAGTTACACAACACTCCACTAGAATTTTAACAATGTAAATAAGAACCCACTTTTTTAACAACTCTCTATTCCACTAGACTTTGTATTATATTTTGTCATGCCTTTATATTATGTATAACATTGTGTCGTCGCATAAGACTTTTATAACATTTTTACTGTCAATTTACATTGCATAACATTTTGTTATGTCTATGTATTTCGTATAAAATTGCATCATATCATATGACTTTGTATAACATTGGGTCATGTCATTAGACTTGGCATGACACATTTTTTTCTTGTCTTAGAAACAATAAAACTAACAGAAACAAATTATGCTTAAGCTCGAGCTGCAACAGACTCTCTTCCCCCAGAGTAGGCCTCAACAGAGTCTCTTCCCCCAGAGTAGGCCTCAACAGAGTCTGTTCCCCCAGAGTAGGCCTCAACAGACTCTCTTCCCCCAGAGTAGGCCTCAACAGAGTCATTTCCCCCAGAGTAGGCCTTAACAGACTCTCTTCCCCCAGAGTAGGCCTTAACAGAGTCTGTTCCCCCAGAGTAGGCCTCAACAGACTCTCTTCCCCCAGAGTAGGCCTCAACAGAGTCTGTTCCCCCAGAGTAGGCCTCAACAGAGTCTGTTCCCCCAGAGTAGGCCTCAACAGACTCTCTTCCCCCAGAGTAGGCCTCAACAGAGTCTGTTCCCCCAGAGTAGGCCTCAACAGACTCTCTTCCCCCAGAGTAGGCCTTAACAGAGTCTGTTCCCCCAGAGTAGGCCTCAACAGAGTCTCTTCCCCCAGAGTAGGCCTCAACAGAGTCTGTTCCCCCAGAGTAGGACTCAAAAGACTCTGTTCCCCCAGAGTAGGACTCAACAGAGTCTGTTCCCCCAGAGTAGGCCTCAACAGACTCTCTTCCCCCAGAGTAGGCCTCGAGTCTGTTCCCCCAGAGTAGGCCTCCTGAGTCACAGAAAGCACTGCATGACCGGTGTGACTCAACCCTAAGGGCGCGTTACCGATTTGTCTCCCAAGACTTTGGAGCCACTGATAATAAGACTGTGTACTTTGTACTGTCTTTAGACATTGAAAAAAAAATATTTTGTTATAAGATTGCATTTAAGATTTAGGCATGACTTAAGACTTCGTTTAACTTTTTTTATTGCTTAATATAACATTATGAATGTATTGTCCTGACATTTAAAAAAAAGGATGAACCGCTTTATGGGACAAACTTACAATAATGATCTTGTTTTTTTTTAAATTATGTGGTCTTTACAATTGAGATTTCTGATACATTTAATTGTCAACTTTTGATATAACGCCATGACCGACTTTTTTTCAGTTAAACGGCTTTTATTCAGTTGTTGTTGATCATCACATTTAAGATCGTTTTCGAAAAATAATTTTTGGAACAATAGAGTGTAACTCAATTTTTTAAATTTTGAACAATATATGTCGATATGCCTAATAATTAAGATACAAAAAGCTTACAAATAAAAATTAAATAACACGTTCTTTTTGTTTTAATGCGTACAAAAGTATCATCAAGCATTCAAATACACATTGATTTAGTTTTTATAGTATTGATAGCGTTATAGTTTTTATAGTTTATACATTACTTACAGTTTTTTTTATTTCTTATAATTTGTATCGTTTTTGTTTAACTCATTTTCTCTATTCGAGTGCCTTCTATATCAACAAATGCATCGCCTGAGCGCCCCTTTCAACTCTAAAACATTTGCAGGAACCATTTATTTGCTTTTATTATTTTGTTATTATTTTTTTATTTTAGTATACCCCATCCTATCTCAAACAGACGATTGCCTGTGTACAAGATTACTGACGATGGGTCAACCTTAAAAGAAAATAGAGCGAGACAACTACCCAGGCTGTGTTAAACACAACAAACAACACGCCATTGCCACTCTTGCACAACTTCATACAAGCAGCACATAGTCGTTGAATACTTTTCTCTCTTTGTGGACAATGTCCAGTTTCATTTAAAACACAAGCAGTTGTTTTGTCGTTGGCGTGATTCCGGGGGTCAATTTCCGTTAATCCGTCTTCCTCCCTGGTTGAGTGTCTACAATGTTTTAACTCGGATTTTTCAATGCGATAGCTTTGGTTCTCGCCACTCACTCTCGATGAATAAATTGCATTATGTTGTCGATGTGAGCACAGACATCCCGATGTTTCATCAATTGGGAGCTTGTTCGATTTAAGCTGCCTCCACCTGAGCTGACACACACTGACCAACACACAGAGACCACTGTGGAGAAGCAGCGTGAATAGATAATTGATGATGACCGGGAGAGTGTCCGCGTTCTTGGGTAGCTGCCCGGACACGAGCCCCATAAACAGCGACAGAGACAGGAGGACCGTGATCGAGAATGAGGCCCGCTCGCCGCTGTCCTCCGGCAGCATGAAGACGAACGATGAGAGGATCGACGTGAAGATAACGGGCACGATGACGTTGACGAGGTAAAACCTCGGCCTCCTTTTAAAGTTCATGGTGATGACCAGCCGACTGAAGCTCTCCTCGCCGAAGTGGGGCGTTTCTTGCACCACGCTTGACGATACCAGTTCCCACTCACCGTTGGGGATGTAGCCGCCTGTGATCACGAATGGAACCCGCGGCACCAGCGTCACCTCGTCGCTGTATTCATTGGCCAGCAGGCGGATGAAACACGACTGCAAATCAAAAGGGAAGTAAGTGATATCCATCACGCACGAGGCAGAGAAAATACTCCCCGGATACCATCGAGTTAGCCCGCTTGAATATATCGTGCATGGAGAGTAATCGTCCACAAAAAGATCTCGTTTCGACACAGAGTTTGATACGAACGTCCGCGGTCTCCAGATGTCGAGAGGCTCTGGGTGGATTAGGTGTATGCCGTCAAAATCACCAGGGTCCCAACCACGAACTTCATCGAACCACGTGAAGTTAACCCAAGCGTTGAAATCGATCTTCTGCTGAGCCTCAACGATGCCCAGGAGGTTGAGGAGGTAGAAGCTGACGTAGACATCGATAGACCTGCTCTGGTTGGTGACAGGTCGAATCCGTCTGTTGTATGGCGCTATAACGTGCTCGTAAAGTTTAGCTGAAGTGTTAACACTGGTGGCTGACACACTAAAAAAGGCGCCAAAAGTACCAACGCACATTTTGGGTGAAGCATCTGTTGGTTGTTAATGTTCAAAGTAAGTTAGTAGTAAGCTTTAATTGGAATCAACGCTTCATTCCAATGAATCACGTTTTCTAATGTGACAATGACAATGAAGGCTTTCAATCCTTTCCGGAAGAAAGAAATTCACAGTGATGACAAATCCAGTCACGATATATTAAAATGATCCTTCCTAATATTTCAAAACGAAAATATGACACGGTCTTACGTGGGGAAGGTGAGAACTACACTGAGTGCGTCTGATTCATCAATGAAATATAGTCTGTCTTAAGCTTCTTACCTGATGTGTAAACAAAACGTATTTTAAATTATACAGCACTTTTACGTCCTTTCTGTCCCAGCCCATTCGAGTAAATAATATGGTCCTGCCTATTCCGATAATTAGTTTAACAAGGATGTTTACTAACGATGGCCTTTGCTTAATGGATTCCTCAATATTTACTGATGTGTCCTGTAACCATGTTGAGAGCAGTGAATCGATGAGGGCCGAGGGTTCGGTGGCCGTAAATAATTAAATAAATAGAAAGTAGGAGAGAACGGCCTTGAGTAGACAAAACAGGGAAATGTAATACCAGGAAACAAATATAATTTGAATTTAGGGTCAAGGCAATATGCTTTTGTCCTGAAAAAGCTACAGTATTTTTACCATGTTAGACTAATACTAATCGCATCAAATCAAAAAAAAATTTAAACGCGGCCATTGAAACCAACTGCGTTTTTATACTAACTAGAATAGGACCGCGATACAACTTTTAAATAAAATACAAACTACACAAACTAATTGTGTAATGAAAACAATATATTTGAGCTTCAGTATTAAACTGACACGACAGTATACGTTTTTGATAATGCCTTCATCAGTACTATTAACGTAAAGAACGTTCTTACATACGTAATAAAATTATATTTAAATTCTATTATGACATAAAAATGTTTAGTGACTTAAAAAGAAAGGAAAAAACAACAACAAACAATGACACAGGATATAAGGAAAAGGAGGAAGTATCAAAAGATACAGTGAAATCCTCAACGGGAAAAAAAGATAGTTAGGTAAAATTGTGCATTTGGTTTATCTCATACAGAGCCAATGTACCAAATCGTTTAAATAAATTGTGTATTTCTTATACTAAAGCCCGTCTTCAACACTGAAATAGAGGTATTCATTATTTTTATTACAAACTATACAAAACCTTTACACTTATCTTGATGTTGATCGACAAATTATTCATTACTGTACAATGATCCGTATTATGGTGGTATATACTTAATTACATGTATCTTAAAAGGTGATCGCATACATTAATACAAGTTATTCTCCTATTGGCCAACAAAGTGTTTCTATTAATTATGCTATCAACACTTACAAGTATTTCTATCATGTTAGCCATCCATTTTTTGTTGTTGTTGTCGGTTTCGTGCACTGGCCATTGTTTCATTGGCTTTCCTCATTAACAATACATTTGGTCCCTTTAGTATATGAGGCACGCTTCGACGGTGCAAGGGACCTTCATGAAGAATCTTACCACTATTTTTTCCGTCACAACACTAATGTGGCTTTTAGAGGAGCAATCACTTTGACTATAGTCCTGCTAAACAATGACGTGGTGGTCTGGAAAAAAAAACAACAAAGGAGAAAATTAGGTTATAGCGTTTCTCAGTTTCATGGTATTCACATTAAGGGCGTAGCTGTTGTTTATGAGGGGGTGATGGAGTGGTGTAGAAAGTGTGTGTGGGGGGGGGGTAGTAATTATCAGTCTCATTATTACACTGGGCATGGTATCATTTAACGCTTTAAATTTTTGCAGTCACGTGTCACACACGGCATGCCTTAAAAAAAACCTCACAAACCACGTGTCACACACGGCATGCCTAAAAACAAACCTCACAAACCACGTTTCTATTTGGTTTGGATGCCGTCCAAAGTCCTTGATACGATCATAAAATGTTATTGTATAATTTACATCGAGTTGTTATAAGCTTAAGCCAACTACTTACCACTACACTATCAAAAAGAGTTAAACACATGATTTTAAAGGGTTTTCGGGTAAGAAAATAACTTTAAAAAATGGTTGTATGCAATAAGGAATTTATAAATACAGAAATTCTGTTAAGATTATTGTCATTTTAAGGTGGAAATCTATAAATAAACCTAGCGGGTATTAAAGAGGAAAATTAATTAAGACATTTTTCAAATATGTGGGTATTCAATTTGAACTTATCTCAATAGATCTATGTTATTTTTAGTCAGACCAATGGACTTGATCGAAGCAAAAAATTTGCTTATTTTTCTTATAAACTGACTTTTTTTTATTCCCAAAACCAAGACAAAGATATTAATATCATTACGTAAATGACGAAACGTATGAAGTAATAGCATAGTTAGCTTCCGTGGCCCCCGAGTGGGCCAAGCCTTTGAAGCCAATTCCTCCGAAAATAATTTTTAAGGCAAAATAATTATTTCAAAAATAGCACCCTTAGATATAAGGAAATGAAAAGAATTGCCTTCATGCAAGGTATGTATTTCTACTGCGTCAAGGGAACGTTTTCTTTACATATCCTGTTGGGTCATCCTGATTTATACCATGTATTTCTTTTTAACCTTAAATTAAATTTTAAGTTAAATTGTACAAAGTTGGTGCTGGCAGAGATAGAGACAGCATGGTGAAAGGGTTACCGGAATCAATTGGAATTGAGGAATTTTATTTGAAAGTAAATTCCTAGCACGTAAAATCTTTCCCATTGGAAATGGAAATGTTAAAATCCCCTTTTATTTTAAATGAAATGTGTATAAAACAATTTTATTATGATTTTTTTTTGTCAAATAAAAAATGTGTAAAATTTAAACTAATGCATTTTTAATTATACGTAATGAGCAAATTTCCGATGGGACTAAGTTGCTTCGTAAAAAAATTTTGACCAATTTAAATGAATTAGTTTAAATATGTTTAGTGTAAAATATATTTGAAATACCCATTACATAATTTGCTATTGTTGCTGGCAGTGAATGCCAACGTAACTGGGGGGGATAGAACAAATTATTCATCATTAACTTGACAGAGGGGAACAGCTAATTACATGGCAATGTTAAAGCGGGCGCTGTATTTGTTTACACCCATATGGTAGCGGCACACACCGAGAGAGATAACATGGCGCATACAGACAGGAAGTAACTAAACGCGCACTTATTACTTGATGGGTCTGGATTCTATAGATCTGAAGCATGTAGATCGGGATAATGTAGATTTGGAACCTATAAATCTGGATTCAATATATTTGCATCATATAGATCTAGAAAACTTCGAACAAACTCAATAAATGTTTGTTAAATTCGACATACTTGTGTGATCAGATAAGCGTAGAACGCCATATTCGTATTTTATCTTATCTGTTACAGACACCACTTCTATACAGTAGATTATTGCATCTTCTGAATAGAAGGGCCTTCTGTAATAGAATTTTTTTTTACTTGTTGACCTAAAACGTTTTATGATTCACTGATTTGACCCTAACCCACCAGCGAATTCAAATGGATCTATACAAACCTGTACAGTAAAGTTCTCTGTAGTATCGACTCATTGCGATATTTAGAACTACACTAATGATTACGAAATTAGGGAAAGTTTTTCCCCCTCCATTTTAATTAACCCTCCCCCCCTTAGTGTTTTCGAGTCGTAAAACCGGAGCCCACCGGTCTGGCATGTTCGGAAAGGGCAAACGAATACTTGAAAAGCCCACGCCATCTGCATAAGCTTAATCACTGGTGGTTAATTACCCAGGATTCCATCCTCTGTGGTAACTTTTCCCCGAAGCACTAAACAGCTTGAAACGTTAAACCTCTCACCTCACCATTTGGTGGAATGTTATATACTTAACTATCAGAGAGCTGAAACATTCAACAGCTCACCTCACCATTTGGTAGAATGTTATATAATTAACTATAAGAAAGGGAGTATTCTCTAGTATTTTAATATTGAGCATCAAGTTTTTATTTATTAAGTCTGGTCAAGATCCATCTAACAACCGACTAGCGAATATTTAAAATAAATTGTATAAGGCTAATAAGAAAATGTTGTTGATGATGATGATAACGCCAGAAACCTTAGTGGGAAAGTTTCATGGTGATCGGATGAATAGTGTAGTGTTTCTAGGTTTAGTAATTAATGGAGCTACTCTTGTTAGTTGAAAATATTTACCAGTAATGAATGTTGCAGCTTCTTTTTTAAAACTTCGTTCTAATTGATTAATGTTTTCTTTGGTAAATTGGTTCCATATAGACAAAGCATATCCTAGTACTTATCACAGGAACGTAAGTTAGCATTTTATGTTTTTACTAGTTTGTGGGGCGCCCCCTTTTTTTAAGGGCGCCTGAGGCGCCCACCTTTTTGAAAAGCCCACCTAACTTGTCCTTGTATGATAAATAGGTAATATTAGAATTTCTTAAATGTACACAAAGTATTTTATAATAGGTTTTTTTTTGTTGGTCAAAAGTCCAAGTAACTTGTCCTTGTATGATAAATACGAAATATTCCTGAAATGTACACAAAGTATGTATATAACATTTTTTTACAGTGCTAATCACCACACGATTTTTAAAGTAATTTTAGAAAGAAGCGCACCAAATTACTGCACCAAAAAAATAACTCTTTGAGTCAGTCAGCACTGTTTACAACACAAATGTTGACGTCATAGGTTCGTGCGTTGTTTGGTTAATGTTAATCTGGAAACCAAAAGGATTATAATTTAGCGTTAGGCCACAATCAGCGATAATTGAGCGTAAATATTAAACAATATAATTTGCAATTGTCACGCAAGTCAGTAGTGTCTTTCAGTCAGTCCTGACACAACTAATTTTAGAAAGCAGTGAAAACCAAATTACTGCACCAAAGCATCAAAAGGTGTGCAAATTAAATATGCGCTGTAAAAAAAATTATATGACGTCATTGTTTTCGCTCATATTTTAATTTTTGAAAAGGGAACATCGTAAAAAGAGAATTAGATGTTGGTTAATTATAAAATCAAAAAATAAAGGGGGCGCCCTACAACCCCTATTATAAAATACTTTGTGTACATTTCAGAAAGTTTAATATTTCGTATTTATCAAACAAGGACAAGTTAGTTGGGCTTTTGAAAAAGGTCAGCGCCGTAGGCGCCCTAAAAAAAGTGCATTTTTTATAAAATAAATAGATTTCAGCTGAAAACTTCCGTCATTTTTGACGTGTCTACGCTAGTATATATATAATTACATTTGAAAGAGCTTTCTTTAATTGAGTCTAAAGTTTGATCGGATTTTTAAATTATTTCATTAACATATGAATTTCATGAGGTTTTTATTTTTCATTTATTATTACCCTATGTACTTTGAATCTTTATTTTTCATTAGTTGTTTCCCATTATTGAAGTTGTTGTTGATTTTCCGCTTTCGTGAACGACAAGGACCTTTCTCATCATCCTAGCTACGTAATGTGGCTGCTTGTCGTGTCCCTTTGTGGCTTATGAAATTAATTTTTGCCCGCACGGTCAATCCACCGGTCGGACAAGAGATTGTCGGGATGTCATCAAGAGGCTTGCGATCAGGTTTATTTTTTTTCTGGCCCTTTGTCTGGACCTGGAAGCCTATCGTCTGCTTTACATGTTGCAGGACCGTTCGGCATCACTAGGGGGCGCCAGGAGGCTCGGCTGTTGGCTGCTGCCTCCCAGGATTCCTGCCAATGTCATAAGCCTCATATTGCCATCATTGCCTGGTATTTCCATAACTGCTTCATATTGCTATTTCTTGCGCAATGCCACCATCGCCCGCCCCATTCATTATTACGGCACTATACTAAATATTTTCCTAATGAATTAAGTAAAATAACATTGTTCTGTTTGTGCATTAGGAGTTTGAGTTTTCATTTGCCCCCTCGATTTTGTATGTGGCAATGGTCAGAGAGATACAAGACTGACTTCACGAATTAAAATATGTTGACTTTTAAAACGTTAAAACTTCACGGATATCAAGAAGATAGGTCAGTGGTCGGGAAACATTTTGTCTGAGAGAGCCATAAACACCACATATTTCGAAAAGTGAGTGCCATATAAATATGTAATTACACAAATGCATATATTTACCTGAATTTTTAGTTTTTATAAATATGTAAAAACTGAAAATTCAGGTAAATGTATGCATTTGTGTAATTTCAAGAATTTCAACACTTAAAGCACAATAATTATGGCTCTGAAATCTTTTTAATAACACTGCCATGCTGTTGTTAAAGTAATCAATAATGAGTATTAATTACCATTAATGCGACTTATGGTGCTGCATGGATGTATTAATGGCCTTGTAGTCTGGTTGAAACGTGGTGAGGTTAAGCTTCATGAAGGCGTTGAGACTTCCATCCGTTAAACGTGATCGATGGTTGGTCTTGATTTTCTTTAGATATGAGAAAGACTGCTCGCATGCATAAGTAGAGCCAAATATTGTCAGTACAGCAATACTCATACGCTGAAGCGTGTGGTATGTGACGGGTAGCGCGTTCCAAGTTTTGACAATCAGCTGGTCTGCGTGTTTAAGTTTTTTCATTTCTGCCCAGTTGTGTTGGCTCGCCAACTGTGCTTGCTGTCGTGCAAGTCTTTCCAAATCTTCATTCAGTGACTTGAACTTATTCATCCACATATCTGAGTACTTCAGGTCAGCAGCTTGGAGTTCAAAATCTCTGACGGAGACTCCGGGGATGCAACTCAGGTCAATGCTGTCCACTGCACACTTGTGTGGATGGGTGATGAACTTAAAAAGATTGATGTGCTCGTGAAATTCTCCAAAGCGCTCTTTACATGACTGCAATAGATTGGACGTGAAGCCTGCTAGCTGCTGAATATTAAGATGTTGAGCAGGGTCACTTGATGTGCACATATCTTTGAACTCTCCCAATTTTTTCAAAGTGTAGTAAACGACCTGTTTCAATGTCGGCGATGAAGATTTCTAGCTTGTTTTCAAATGCAAACACTGCTTGTTGCAGGTATAAGTTTGTATTTCCACATTGAGCTGATTTAGATGTTCAGTCATGTCTACGAGATAATAAAACTTCAGGAGCCATTCAGTGTCAGCTAACTCGGGATGCTCGACATTCAAAATTTCAAGAAAAGTCCTTATTTCGCTCAGACAAGCCGCAAATCGGCTGAACATTTTCCCCCTTGACAACCAACGCACGTTGCTGTACAGAAGCAGACCAGGATAATTATTCCCAACCTCATCAAGCAGTGTTTTAAACTAGTGATCATTTAATGCTCGGGCAACAATAAAGTTGACTACCCGAACCACCAGCGACATCACCTCACCAAACTGCTCGCCACACATCTGAGCACAAAGCGCATCCTGATGTAGCATGCAATGAAAGCTTAGGATGCGTATGTTTTCATGCTCATATAGAAGAGCGAAAAATCCTCTGTTTTCCCCACCATGCACGGAGCACCATCAGTGCACACCGAAACAAGTTTATCCATCGACAGATTTTTTTCTTTACCGAACTCAGTAAAGGACTCGAATAAATCCTGCACTCTTGTTGTGCCCTTCATAGACAAAACAGCAAGACTTTCCTCATTTAATGTTTCAACGACAACATACCTTGCAACCACGCTGAACAGGGATAAATTACTGAATTCTGTTGACTCATCCAAAGCGAGAGAGAAAAACTGTGCCGCATTTATGTCCTTCACATGCATTTCCTCAATTTGATTTGATATCATGATGCTACGATCGTGAACAGTTCTTGCAGAATGAGACATTTCTTTTATCCGTTTAATTATTTTGTCCTTATTGGAAAAGTCATCAAAAAGTTCATTGGCAACATCAAGCATGAATGCTTTGGCATACTCCCCATCTGTGAGTGGTTTTCCGTTTCTCTACAATAGCTAAAGCACCAGCAAAGCTAGCCGAATTCCAGTCACCTTGTTGGGTCCAAACACGGAATTGCTGCTGACCAGCAGGCACTCTTGTTAGCAATTCTTGACATGCTTTCTTCCTGTTCTCTCCCTCAGGATATTTAATGCAAATGTAAAATGGCGTGTCCCGAAGTGTCGCTTTACATTTGACCTTTTCATGGACGTAATTTTATCACTGCATATTAAACACACTGCAGAACCCGTTCACTCCATAAAGGCACATTCCTCTGTGCATTCCTTCTGAAAAGTACGATACTCATCGTCTTTCTTTCTTTTAGCCATCTTGTCAAAAAGTTTTCTAAAATTAGTTTGCTTAGAACGCGATTAAAACGAAAGTTTCATTTATGATCCGACGACAATCTGAAGTGCGGACCCTTTTACACATGCACACATCGTCCGCTATTTTCGAAAGCAATATACACCAACCCGACTTGAATAATGTATGTTTGCCTCTTTTCACATAAATCACTGACATCACTTTGATCCCGAATTCCAAAATCTCTCTTTTTTAAATAGCAATCTGACTCCTAAAGTTACTAACCCATAACCATGATTATTTCATGTATTGTATCACGTATGGCTCTCCTCATTACTATTCGGATAGAATTGATTGGTCAATCAACATGCGACCTCCAAAAATGTCCCGCTTTGAAACTTTCAAGAATGTTTTACATCACGTAAGCCATAATAGGAAAACCCGTAAAAAACCAAGTTTTTGATTATAAATCCTTTATGTACCAGAAGTAACTAAAAGAATGTTCATTATAATACGCAGCGCAAGACCATCCAGAAATACAAAATTGCAGTTGTGTCGTAAAACATGTTTAATATAATGCGCACGGATCAGGAATATGTTTATAAAAAGAGTGGTCAATAAAATACGCACCTCATTGTACGACAGAAAGGTTGTTCAATATAATACGCACCGCGACGTTCTATCTCAAAAAATAGCATGATACATAGGAATAAATAAAATAATCTAAAAAATCAATAATTTAATTACGGTCCATGCGATCGATCTGAAATTTCGATACATTGTTTTTATTATCGGTACAAAACTGCCTGCAAAATTTCAGCTCGCTAGCTTACGAGCAAGTGGGTTAAAAATCGATCAAACGATCAAAAGTTTTGGCGACAAGAGCGGGCGGGCGGCCGCAGACACCACGAGTTACTATAAAGGATTTAAAAATAGAAAATAATTAATAAGGTTGTTGACTTATGGCCATTTTTTTATTTCTTTATTTAAAGGATTGATCCCAATAATTATTTTGATCAAAGGAGTCTGAAGAAACATTTTTTTTAAAATAAACATTTTTCTGCGAGCCAAATGCAGCCATCAAAAGAGCCATATATGGCTCGCGAGCCATGGTTTCCCGACCCCTGAGATAGGTGGTGCCACAACGTTTGATATCAAGAGGATAATTGGTGCCACAACGTTTGATATCAAGAAGATAAGTGGTGCCACAACGCTTTTCATCGTCAAATTTAAAACATCTTTTAAAAGCTGCGTGGACTTACAAACATATGCCCATCGTCAATGTGGAGGTAATTTGCACAGTCAATTACCTTATTTTAGCATGACTTGCCTGATATATTTTTATGGATGTCTAAATACAAGTTTAATAGTACGGGTAACTGAGCAAAATATGTACGTGGAATATCAAACAGGAAAATAAACATAATAAAAGTGTGGGACATCAGACGCTGAGGAATTTTTACAAAACAAATAAGTGTAAAAATCGTATACTAGTTACAAGACAGATATGTAAATAAAAACAATGACTCTACGATGTAACAACATCATCCCCCCCCCCGCACTTAACATCTCTGTTGCTTAAAACATCAGCCTGAAAAAGTGAACAACTATTTTCATTACGTCGTGAGACCAACTGGTGTAGGAGGGTAACTCGTGGGTGACATACAATAGGAGGCAATCACGAGGTAATGAATCATGATTAGCCACTGATTAACCAGGGGGGAGTACAAAAATGAGTATATAAACCCCCCGAAAGTACAGCCGGTAGCCATTCAAAGCAACAGAAGTGTAGCTCAACCGGGACCGAAAGAACGGGGCTGTATTTGAAGATGAAATTTCTTGCAGCATTGTGTTTTCTCGCAGAAGTAAGTGAGGAATACTTTTCATTTTGACATTTTTTTTATAAAATTCCATAATGTTATGTCACTTTCTTAAGCCACAGTGTTTAAAAAAAATGACAGTCCTTATTTTTTTATTGTAACATTTCTTACAAACATTTAATATGGTCGAATTTTATAATAGGCTACTCTCTTTTTAAATCCTTTATATTAACTCGTGGTGTCTGGTTGCTTGATTGCTTGTCAGTCGCCAAAACTTTGGATCGATTTTAACCCACTTCCTCGTAAGCTAGCAAGCTGAAATTTTGCAGGCAGTTTGGTGGCGATAATAAAAACTATTCATCAAAATTTCAGATCGATCACATGTACGGTAATTAAATTATTGATTTTTTAGATTATTTTATTTATTCCTATGTATCATGTTATTTTTTTGAGATAGAGTGTAAGGGTGCGCATTATATTGAACAACCTTTCTGTCGCGCAATAAGGTGCGTATTTTATTGACAACACTTTTTATAAACATATTCCTGATCGGTGCGCATTATATTAAACATGTTTTACGACACAACTACAATTTTGTATTTTTGGATGGTCTTGCGCTGCGTATTATAATGAACATTCTTTTAGTTACGTCTAGTACATAAAGGATTTATAGTGAAAACTTGTTTGTTTACGTGTTTTTTAAAATTAAATCCTTTATATTAACTCATAGCGTCTGCTTGTCTGTCTGTCGCAAAAATTTTGGATCGACTTTAACACACTTCAAGGTGTCCTATAGAGTTGAAATTTTGCAGGCAGACTTGTGGCGACAATAAAAATGATCCATCAAAATTTCAGATCGATCGAATTAAGTTAATAAATATTTAGATATTTCTATTTATCTCCATATAGCATGTAAATGTTTATGCTTGTCTGTCGCGCGGTGCGTATTATATTGAACATACTTTTAGTTATGTCTCATATATAATAGATTTATAGTCACAAACTTTGTTTTTATGGGCTTTTTTTAAAAAAATGATTTTGTTAAAGCAAAAGAGCTTTGTATAGGGAATAGGCCTTCAGTTTGCGAAGTAACAAAATACAAATAATATTTAACCCTTATGCACAATTTTTATAAAAAGTATTCGAATGAATAAATTGAATATTAATAAGGGTTGTTAATTTCGTTATTTTTTTTAAATTTTTTTAAAACATTTTTGCAAACCGATTATCCGTTAAGTAAATCCGATTTTAAACCGATTACCGTTTATACCACTGACTTCATAGAATTTAGGGGTGTACCGGTTATCGGCTCCGACTCCGGCAAATCCGGAATCCGTCAAATTTTTACAAATCCAGCTCCGGCCGGATTTAGCTTCATAAATCATTCTGAATCCGGATCCGGCCGGATTTCAAAAATTTGAATCCGGTACACCACTAATAGAAATATATTTTTTAAGGCGAATATGAAGTGGAATAAGGAAGCGACGTGACAGTTTTCGTTGAATTAAGAAAATGCCATCCCACCCAGAGCTGTTTCTAGGGCCGGAGAAAATGGTGTGGAAGCGGTGGAATTAATGAAATGATGTCACACGCAATGCGTAATGTTGGGAATTGCATTTTATGTCCAGCCTACATTATGATTTCGTACAAAAAAGAGACTGCATTTATTACGTCTATTATTATATATTTCGGACATCAATGAACTTAATGACGTCACACTTTACGCCAAATAATAAATACATTAATTTACAAACACTGCTGCACGGAGCGCTCAAAATTTATAAGTAAACACACCTTGGCGGCCATACTGGATGAAAAGTCAGCAAATGCGGGAATAAATTTTGTTAGAATATTTTTTGAATTTTTCAGTACGGAAATGATTTTTATTTTAAAAAATGAAAATTAAATGCCATTATCGGTTTTGTGAAATTTAAAACCAATTTCGCGTTCAAAACTGATAATCGGATTTCCGATGATCGTTTAACAACCCTAACATTAATCCACAATTATTCGTTACCACAGTTGTCCATTTTCGCCATCGCACAAAACCGCCCAGAATGTGACACCTGCTGGAACGAGCTGGAGGTTGGCATCGTCCTCGACTCATCCTCGTCCATACACATTGACGAGTTCTACAAGGCCAAGAGTTTCCTCCGAGAGTACATAGACACCTTCGACATCGGCCCCAACGCCGTCCGGGTGTCTCTGGTCACATACGGCAGGTACGTTAAGTGACGCCATCTCAGTACGTACAGCTTCTTAGTGTTAAGTCATATGGTCATGAGTTTGTTTGGGAGAAATTTGCGCGCACATGTTGGATTCCAAAGTGGTACCTAGGTGCACATGTTGAATGTCCAAAGTGGTACCTAGGTGCACATGTTGAATGTCCAAAGTGGTACCTAGGTGCACATGTTGAATGTCCAAAGTGGTACCTAGATGCACATGTTGAATGTCCAAAGCGGTACCTTGCTGCAGGTGTTAACATTCCTAATATACATGGTCCTAAGGAGATCATTGTTGTGGGTTTCTGTGATGAGAGAGTTTTTTTTTAATGTCTTTTGTTACAATACATTTCGTTATTCTTACTGAGACTTAGTTGGACTAGAAAGTAAATAGAATACCTACGCAAAACTATAGGATTTGTATATAAAAAGAAAAATTAAAAAATTCTTGACGTCTCTTGAGGTTGATGTATTTTAATTCTTGATTTCTTTCCTCACCAATTCAAGTAATAACTTTTTATGAACTTTAAATAATGCGTATGTCCTTTTTTAGCGTGGGGAGGGGTGTGCAAACTTCCCTATCAACATTTAAAAAAAAGTGTTAAACAGAAAAAGAAGTTAATTTAAATTTTTAACAAATTTTCAATTCAGTTAAAATGTTTTTCCGCATTCAATGCAATAAGAATGACGCCAACATGCTTTTTCAATTGCTTTTTCTTTTTATACGTATTGGGAATAATAATCTTTCTTTACCAAAGTGTTTGTTTTAAACTTACATTATGTGCATTGAAGGTTTCTCTATCGATTAATTTAAAAATTCCCGTTTTTATTAAATGTTGTAATTTTGTTTGATCGATTACTCCGATCTAAATTTTATGTTTGATAACATTAATTCATCATTATCAAAAAATATTTTTTTATTTGTTTTCTTAGGGGTGTCCACGACGAGGATGCCTTCTTTTTGTCCAGCTACACCAACAAGAATGAACTGCTTGATGCAGTAGAACAAGTGCCACACAGGGCTACAGATTACACGTCAACAGGGGCAGCCATCCGGTTCATGAGAGAGAAACAGGTGGGTGCGGTGTGAGATAGCCGGGTTAGTAATGTCAATGAGTGAGGTGCCATGTTTAACGAGTGAGGATGTGTGACCTGTTCAGTAGTGACCATGCAGGCTTGCACATGCGCTGTGGTCACGCACAGGAAAAACGTCTCGACTGGCTGGCTATACAAGGGGAGGGTAAGTGATGGGGGTACACACCAGGGTAAATTGGGATTAATCTACCCGGCATGAGGTGAACGTGCGTGTCTCCAACCGTCAACATTTGCAGACTGTGTGACCGGAACAGAAATGGAATTATCGTCCAAACGATATTAAAATCAAACGAACCAGCTATCCTCCCTAAATGAAAGTACGCATGTGAAACATGGACTGTAAACCAACGTCATAAAGGTGGCTGAGCCACTTTCACACCACAAGCCTAGACAAAATACTCAATATTTAATAAACAGGAAAAAATGTCTAGACACTGAAATGCAGGTCTCCCAAGCAATGATACAACCCTGATGTAAGTCGGTTCTGTGTATGCCACACCATTAGATTCCAAGCCGGCTCTTCTATGGTTCGAGAGTTCACAATAAAAGTATTTCAAAAGTTTAAGACATTAAGCACGATGTCTGGGGACCAGAAGCCAACGAACGAGCCTATCGTCGTCTAATTATAAGGTGCGGTACAGCAATTTATGAAACTATCAGAAAATGATGCCAAGTTCAGAAGACGTGACAGTAAGACGTGACAGGTAAGACGTGACAGGTAAGACGTGACAGGTAAGACGTGACAGGTAAGACGTGACAAGTAGGACGTGACAGGTAAGACGTGACAGGTAAGACGTGACATGTAAGACATGACAGGTAAGCTCTTGCACGAAGTCTCCTAATGACATCCCGATCATCGTTTGTCCTATCGGTGGACGCAGCTTTCGGGCAAAGATTGGTATTATTAATCACAAGCGAATTCACCAAACAGCTACAGCAGATAAATAGGATGTAGAGAATGTTTTTCGAACAAAAACAACCAACAAATTTTCTGACTCAGGTGAATGGTTAAATAAGATCTATCAAAACTTGTGAGTGAGGACAGACACATTAAGTGTGGTCTGTTTTACTAGTGTATCACTATCATACCATCATGAATAATCGAATACAATTACAGCAGCGGCATGGCTATATATATAATTCACCAGAACAAGCACAAACCGTGCGCAAATAAGCAGGACGAATGACCCTCGCTTGGTCGACCAATCACAGTTTATGACTAAAATCGATAGTGGTGCAGTGAAAGTGGTGGGGGATAGTCTCGAGACCAACAAAGCTTCTTTCGTTCACTTGAGTTGCTCCTTAGAACATGTGTTTGTAGTGTAGTGGTTATCACATCCGCCTGACACACGGAAGGTCCTGAGTCCCCAGCGCAAACATTTTTTTTTAATTTTTAAAAGTGTTTATTTTTCTGCCCTCTCGTTTCCCCCTTTCTTTGCTAACATGACCTCCGCTTCGCATGTATTTCACGGAAAAAAACGTTTCTTTCACTGTTTTATCAATTCCTGCATCACGTAACTGTTTCTATCGGTCGCATATTTCTGTACAAAATCTAAATATATAATTCACCAGAAATTAGGACAAGCACAAGACTCGAGCCAATAAGCACGACGAGTGACCCTCGCTAGGTTCGACCGATCACAGTTTATGGTTGGCAAACGAGGGTGGTGCAGGTAGCTAACCGCAATGTGCATGTCTTGAGACCAACAATGCGTCGGTGGTGCCCCCACCCCAAAAAAAAGTTCACTCGCGTTGTTCTGATTTCTTAGTGCTGCAGTTTGTTTCCGTACTTTTCCCCCGTTTCTTTGAACTATCCATGAGTAAATCTGCGGCGTATGCTACGCCGCGGGTCGTATCTAGTTTAGGTTTATGTTCGCCTACCTGACTTCGAAGACTTTTGCTGACCTAGAATCCGCACACATAAAAATACAATATGAAAATTACACCCCCGTCCACCTTATCTCTAAGCTTCCGTTTGCCGATTCTAACTTAACAACGAAATAGGGTTTGAACGACAACTAGAACACATCTTTTGTCCTTTCAGCTCAATACCATCAGCGTCAGACCAGGTGTGTCCAAGGTCAGCGTGGTCATCACTGACGGAAACTCCCAAGAGCCCGAAATCACCAAGAGCGAAGCCGAGCTGTCCAGGGCCGAGGGCATCAACATCTTCGCCATCGGCGTGGGCCATAAGATCAGCAAGACGGAGCTGGAGAACATCGCCGGTGACCGTGAACGAGTCGTCCCAGTGGACAGCTACGACACTCTGTCCACCATCACCAAGTGGCTGTCAAAGGAAACGTGCATCGGTGGTCTGGGTAGAAAAAATGGTTAAAGTCCGGTTGGCTTAAAGTACTCTAAAGGATGTTTCGGGCTGGTTTCAGGTAGCTGACGATTATTACGACTAGCACAGCGGCTGGAGCCAATGAAATGGGGGCGAAATGAAATTGTTAGAAAAAAAAATGTATTTATAGTCGATAATCTTATTGTTTATAGTCCATAATCTTATTGTTTCCTGACATGTTTAAGGTTCTGTTTTAAGAATTCGAGCTTCATATGTGAATCAAATTGGAGCTTCATATGTGAATCAAGTTGGAGCTTCACATGTGAATCCAATTTGAGCCTCATATTTGAATCAAATTGGAGCTTCATATGTGAAACAAATTCAACACAAGATTATTTACCTTTGGTTTTTTAATGGGAAACTTATGCATTTCGGCAAACAGTATATATATATATTCAAGTGCATACGTTTAAGAACTTTCACTTATTAAAGAAAAATTCAACACACAAAAAATTCTTGAAAATAGAACATGAATTTAATGTTAGTTATAAATATCTAGGAGCGAAGCGATTTTTATTTTCAATGATATATTCTTGTTTAACCTCAATTCCTTACCCCCCCCCCACCACCACCTACCACCACCACCAGAAGCTGCCAGCTCAAGACATTCAAATTGATCACAAAACTTTGTACAATTCCTGCACTTCATCTCATTTCAACAAATCATCAGATTGAAACGCATGAACTTTTTCACATTAACATAATGTCGTAGGACTTTCTAGAGCATACAATAAATATATTTCATTTCTATAAAAGATCTTGAGTTAAATTATTTCGCATGCTACACATGAATTGTCTTGTCCAACATCGTTCATTCATGGTCATTGAACGCGATGCCGACCTTTTACCTGGTATTTGGTGTCTTACTTATACAAGCCAACCACAAGTAATGTAACTATTGCATTCGCTTCTATTCTGAGTAATATACACTAAAATGGTCTAATTGGGGATAATTGATCGTTTTTATTTTTTTTAACTCTACTAGTAGTTTAGATCAAGGGTCTCCAAACTTTTCTGCCGTAGGGGCCGCATTAACTGTCAAACAGCAGTTTGTCGGCCGACCACACACAGTTTTGTTGTAAAGTACACGCAAAAATAGTATCTTTTTTTTTAGATGAAAAGGTCTCCAGGGGCCGGATGAGAAGGCCTCGCGAGCCGCATCTGGCCCACGTGCCGTAGTTTGGAGACCCCTGGTTTAGATGATAATGTTGGTCTTAAATATCTGTTGGTTAGCTTAGTGCAAGTCTGCGATGTAGCGAGTGGTAAGACATTACCGTTACAGCTAGTGTGTTATTTATCCAGTAATTCAGGCCTGAATTAAGCATATTGCAATCAAGGCACATGCCTAGGGCTAAGTTTTTTTCTTTCGTTATATTAGTTTTATTTTTTTGTGTACTATTTGTTCGTTGAGGAAGGCTCTTTGCCGAAACGTTCGCTGTTGTGTTAGGCTAACTAATACCCTGTTTATATTTTATAGTTATACATTTACTAATTTAAAAGCCTGGTTGCAGTCTCACCCCATTATTCTATATTTTCTTAGATCTTTTTTGTTTGCTATTTTATAAACTTGTTTTAGGATATGTTTTTGCTACGTAAGTTGATAATCATGAACAGAGCGCTACTCATAAAGACTGCTATCCCTTGCTCATCGACAAGGCTCGGTTCTACTACAAAAGCTAGAAGAGTAAATAAATAAAGAGTACAGTTACTGTGAACATGTTTTGAGGCGAACAGTAGAGGTTATTTGCACTAAAGCTGAGCGTGGCCTGGCTTTTTACAGGGACAAATGAAAAATTTGGATCTTTACAAAATGGAAATTATCTTGGGTTGCTGGAGTCGGTCAGTTACTTTGATCCATTTTTAGCATCACACATTTCGAAGTATGGAAATTGTGGAAAAGGAAATCCTTCTTATTTATCCAAAACTATATGTGAAGAACTGATTGAAATTATGTCCCAAAAAGTTCACGTAGTAATTGTAGATGAAGTAAAGGCTTCCGGTTATTTCAGCTTGTCAGTAGACTCAACACCCGATATTTTACTTATAGATGAGTTAAACGTTGTTCTTCGATATGTGGTAGATGGAGAGCCCATTGAGCGCTTTTTTACTTTCTTGGAGCTGCAAAGTCACACCGGTGAAGGTATGGCTACGCAGGTGCTGCAGTACTTACGTGAAGTTTGCAATATTGATTTTTTGGAAATACAGAGGTCAGTTCTACGATTACGCAGCTAATATGTCCGGGTGCTACAAGGATATGCAGAAAAATCATGCAGAGGAAAATAAGCTTGCTATATACTATATACATATATGCTGCCCATTTTATAAATCTGTTAGTCATAAGTGCAGTTGACTCTTGTTTAGAGGCAGTAAAGCCTTCCATACAAGTTCAACTGAACTATACTTTTTACTCAGGTCAACCAACAGATGGACGATTCTGAAAGTATGCCCTATGAATGAAACGCTGGAAAAGTCTCTTTTCGATTTTAGATGGGAAGCACATGCTGTTGCAACAGCAGCTATTCTAAAGTCCCATCCTAAGATTGTAGAAGCGTTAGAATGTTTACAAGAAGACCGGTTACAGAATGGGGACACCAGAAGAGAAGCAGAAAACATTTCAAAGAAGATGCTAGATTTAGAATTGGCTCTCATACTTTTTCACAGGATCAGTCAAGCTCTACAAAATGATCATGTGAACTTAAAAACGTGTGCTGATTTGTATTCTTCACTAGCAGGTCACTTGCATAAATCTAGGAGTGAATTTGAAAGATTCGAATAAGCTGCAAAAGGAATAACACCAGGTGTGGATTATAAGTCAACTTTGACTTGTAATCTTAAACGAAAGACAGTGGTCATTGATGGGGATGCCTCTGATGTATCTCTGAATGCCGGAGACAAAATTCGTATATATCTGCTTTCTACGCCATTGTTGACAAACTTGAGACAGAGATGAGTAAACGTGGACAGGTATATAATGATATAGCAGTTCGACTTTCTTGTTTGATAGTTGTACCACACACATCTGAGTGTTGTGAAGGACTAATAAATGTTTATCCTAAAGATCTGAACAATAATTTATATCCTGAACTACAACAGTTCCACTTATATTTTCGCCACAAGTTTCGTGCATCAAAATCTAAAACCAAAAAGTTCAGTCATGCAAAATTATACAAAGTATTGGTTAGAGACAACATCGAGTGTGCTTTTTCAAATGTAGAAATTGCCTTCCCCACATTTTTAACATTAATTGTTATGAACTGTTCAACTGAGCGCTCTTTTTCTCAGTTGAAACGTACACAGAAAAAAAAATCCAAGAAGATCGACAATGAAATAAGAAAGGCTTTGTTCCTTAACTCTGCTGAAGATTGAGGCAGACTTGTTGCGCAAAATTAACTTTGATTATGTTCTCAAAAATTTGCCAGATGTAAATCTAGGGAAAAAAAAAGAACTTGAAAATGCAAATGTGTGGTCTCTCTGACTTTCTCATCTATTAAAAAAATTTACTTATTTTTTTATATTATTATTACAAAATTAATTACATATTAATTTTTATACAGAAATAACTAATTGTAGGTTTTATATGAGTGATGGTAGTACAAACATATGTGTTAACAACTGTTTTTCTTTGTTAGTTTTTGCATAATATTGAACATAAAAGCGGTCATTTGAGGATCGAGGGCCTGGGGCAGAAGGGGGCACCCATGTGGGTTAGTGCCTAGGGGCACCAAGATGGCTTAATCGGTCCTGTCTGGGGCAGAAGGGGGCACCCATGTGGGTTTGTGCCACGGGCACCAAGATGGCTTAATCCGGTCCTGTCTGGTGCAGAAGGGGGCACCCATGTCTGTTTGTGCCTAGGGCACCAAGATGGCTTAATCCGGTCCTGCAGTAATTACACTACAGCCAGTGTCAGCCATTATGTTAAAATATACAATACACTGTTTTAGTGCAATTGTGAAACGTTTCCCTTATAATACCACATTTGCGGAATAGCTTACTTTGCAGGGATATTTGATAGCATCAAGAAAGAGGGCTAGGGAAGGAATATATGTAAAATATATGATAGATAAATAAGTAATTTTAAACAATTTAGTACTGGATAGAGTTAACCAAGAAATAATAAACTGAATACATTTCCAATATCTCTAAAACTGTTTCATTAAATGGACAATGTTATTGAATACAATGTCAAAACAATGTCAAGAAAAATCACAATACATTGAGAATAACAATCTTTATTATCATCTTTCTTCAAAAGAAAAGAAATAATTATTTATGCTGCATTATTGTCTTATACAGACATATATAATACAATTATTCATTGGTATGACAAGAATGGTATAATTAGGCAAGATTTCAAAATTTTTAATTCATAATTATTTTAATTATTAAATAGTTTATATACAATATCAATATACATAATTTGCAATGTATGTCACGTCCCGTCTGTCACGTCCGTAACGCTACTAATTTTAGAGAGCAGCGCACCAAATTACTGCACCAAAAATAACTCTTTTCGAACGTTCTGCATAAAATTGTTTAATATGAAAATAAATGAATAAAATAAAAATAAATAAAATGAAAGTTCTGTATTACATTATTTTGTATTCTGATATGTATTTTTTCAAAAATAAATAGATTTCTGCTGAAATGTACTTACTATTTATTTTGAAAACTTCCGTAATTTTTGACGGGTAATACACTAGTTTAATCATAATTATCATAAAAGTTCACAGAATTAATTTGTATCAGTTTTATTCGTTGTTTTTTGGTTTTGTTTTTTGTGTTCAAGGACCACAACAAAGATTTACAAATAATGGATAAAACTCAATCCACAAGAAAATCCCAATTGAAAATTAATCTCAATTAAAATGTGTAATTAAAAATAATAATTTTTTGAGAGCTTAGCGTTTAAAGGGGTTTTTGAGAAAAAAAATAATAAAAAAAATATCTGAAATGTTTTCTTAATTTTTAAAAATGTTTTTGGCCGAATATTTCTTTTCATTGGAGAGTTTTATGATAGAATGGGGTGTTACAGGTTTTGTTTCATGGCTTAAAAGGTTTACAGTTTTAAGTGTTGAATTTCATTGAATCTAAACCCACTTGTTATTTATAGCAATTAGTGCCTCCTGAATGATGGTAAAAAGTAAGTCAAAACAATATTATTTTTTTTTAAATGCTTTAAATCTTTTCTTATTTTACTTTCTTATTGAAAACAATTAATTTGTAGAAGCGACAAAGCAAGGTTAGTGATTGCTGACTGTGTAGTGGCAAGGATCCCCTCTCCCCCACCAAAACGACATAATTTTTTAGAAACAAATCCCTATTTAAATATAATTAAAAAATGGCGCAACCACCACTCTCCGTTTATCACTGCTTACATTAATTGTTTCCCATTTTTAACACACAACCATGATTTCTTCTGTCATCAACCCTCAAATCTTGCTGCCATCGACACATTGGCTTTTTTAAACTTCATAGATTTAAATGTGTAATGGTGTAAAAAATGTGGGCGGGGGGATATATAATATATATTTTTTGTTTGTTTGTTTGTTCTTTTTTTTGTGTGTATAAATATTGAATTCTTTCTTTACAAAGTTCATGCCAATTTAAATGGCTGAATATATCTGTACAATAAGTGTTTTAAATGATAAACAATAAATAGATTGTAATAACTGCCTGTTAATTATTATTCAACACTGGCCAACAAAAGTCAGTATTTCCCATTATAGAAAAAACAAACTACTAGAGCGATAATATTAATTACAATTAATTGCACAGGTATGAAGGGCAACCATATGAGTTAATATCATGGATACTTAAAATATATTTTCAATTTAAATAACTTTTTACATGTCAAGTATTTGAAAATTTAAGCAAAAAAATTCATTTAACGTTTTTGGTAATTTGAAATCAATTAAAAGCTTCAAATTATGCAGTCCCTTTTTTTTTCTTCCAAATACAAACATTGTACTTTATCAAATAAAATACATGAAGAAAAAGTCAATCATTTTAAATAAATACTTTTAAAAAAACGTAAATATTTATTTTGTCTTGAAGACTCCGGTGTTTTATTGCAGAACATCTGAGTTAAAGTTAATCTCATCAAATTAGAAGCAAATATCCTACACAGTATACTTTCTAAAATAATCAATAAGAAGTTCCTGGACACAGCTGAACATATTGTCACTTCACTTTGAGAAATCTTTCAGGAATTTATTTGAGAGCTCTTCAAAAGCCTGAGGAAATAAAATGTTTAAATGTTCATTGAAATTTGCTTACAATTTTTATACTTAAAATATAATGTTTATTGGTATAAATTAAATAATAGTAATTTTAAAAAATGTTGACAACGCTGTTTAAATATATAACTTTGAAAAATGAAAGTAAGATTCTATTTATTGGAAAGATTTTCCCAATAGGTATAAAATATATTTCCAGAATCATGACTTGCATCCACTATCTGCACCCTTCCCAATAGGTATAAAATATATTTCCAGAATCATGACTTGCATCCACTATCTGCACCCTTCCCAATGCAGAAAGCTACTACAGATGGCCTAAGATACTAAAAAGATGTGGTTACGGTGCAAATTTTTCTTCTATTAAAACAAGAAAGCAATGGATACATGAAAACTCAAGACAAAACAATTAATTCACAACTTTTTATCAATAAAAAACAATGTAGGATGGTGTCAGACCAATAAAAATAATGTAGGATGGTGTCTGACCAATAAAAACAATGTAGGATGGTGTCTGACCAATAAAAGCAATGTAGGATGGTGTCTGACCAATAAAAACAATGTAGGATGGTGTCTGACCAATAAAAACAATGTAGGATGGTGTCTGACCAATAAAAACAATATAGGATGGTGTCAGACCAATAAAAACAATGTAGGATGGTGTCAGACCAATAAAAACAATGTAGGATGGTGTCTGACCAATAAAAACAATGTAGGATGGTGTCTGACCAATAAAAACAATGTAGGATGGTGTCTGACCAATAAAAACAATGTAGGATGGTGTCTGACCAATAAAAACAATGTAGGATGGTGTCTGACCAATAAAAACAATATAGGATGGTGTCAGACCAATAAAAACAATGTAGGATGGTGTCAGACCAATAAAAACAATGTAGGATGGTGTCTGACCAATAAAAACAATGTAGGATGGTGTCAGACCAATAAAAACAATGTAGGATGGTGTCAGACCAATAAAAACAATGTAGGATGGTGTCAGACCAATAAAAACAATGTAGGATGGTGTCTGACCAATAAAAATAATGTAGGATGGTGTCAGACGTCCTGAACTAAAATACAATGGATGGAATTGCAATAATAATGGACAGTTTTTGAAAATTTAGTAAACGGTAATCAAATTTAAAAAATTTATTTATTTTAATAATAATCAAATACTTAATTTTAAAAAGCACTCTTATTTTAAAAAATTCTAATCAATTTGAGTTTAAAGGAAATACAAGCCAATCTTAACACTGGCCAAGGGAACTGAGAAATATAATAGAAACTTACCTCAATTTGGGCCAAAGTGCTGGGGGTTACTTCCCTTCTTAAAGATGCTGATCTGTTCTTAGTGACTGGTCTACTGGAACTATCTACATGATCAAGTACTTCATTTGACATGGCCAGGTGCCCTTTTCTCTGTTGAGCTGTCAAAAAGTGATGACCTTGAGTCGGGCCTATTTTGGATTCAACCAGGGATGGGAATGAAGATGAAGGAATCAGTCTCTTATTAAACCTGTCCAGGTGCGCAGAAGAACTGGAAAGTGCTGACATGGACATGGTATAGTCTTTGCTTGTTGTCATAGAAACATTGCCCCCTGCTTTTTGTCAGTGTGCTGGATAAAAATGTATATCCCGTTTTAAAAGAGTCTGGCGGCGCGCAGATGTCCTTACCATCAGCCATCGAGGACAATTTACCATTGACCTGGTTGTTATTGTTGGTCATGTCGATGACATCCGGGGTTATTTCTGAAAGGTAACTTGATGGCGACATGGGTGGGTCAACCCTTGTCTCCTCCTTGTCGTCATCAGTCGGACTGGTAGACTTTCTGCTCCAGTGCCAGTTTGCCCTGCCGAATGTGCGATAGGCCAGCTTCTGGACGCTGGACTTCAAACTTGTGCTCCTGCTCATGTCTTTGTCTTTAAGCCTCGGTGAAATGTCGCCATTGGAGCCATAAAAATTTTCCTTCCTGGACTCATTTACCAGGTGAGCCGCTTGTGGAAGGCTTAGATCGGATGCATAGTGAACGGATCCCTTTTTTAGAATGGATTTGTCAGTTGAATCTGTTTTCCATGTACCAGTGGCCCCATGGGAGGTAATGCATGTGTCAAGTGCTTCGAGTCTTGAAGAAAGGGATTTGACTTGTTCTTCTAGGTCATTTCTTTTGCCTTGAACTTCAGGGGGAACTAAGTCTGGCTTCTTCCTGCCAATTTGAAATACTGTCTTTTTTTCTTTGATTGCTGAGCTGTCACCCCATGTGTTTCTTTATGGTATCAAGCTATAAAAAGAATTCAATCCAAAAATTTTAAGAATCAGGTTTAAAAAAAAGATTAATAAAAAAGGCAAAGTGCCAAAATCAAAACAAGATTATTTTAATTGCGCCTATATAAAAGGGTATGAACTCCAATGGCTTGTTTAACTATATAATCTATATAATTAGCAAAAAATTAATCTTCATTAAATCTGAAAATTCACTGTCAAGGATTCTTAAATATGTTATAATTTTAAATAGTTTATCTAATGTCAAAATTGATTATGTAAACACAAACGATTTTACAAAAGAGTATTTCAATATTTTTTTAACAACCAGACCACACACCAGACCACACACACGAGACCACACACACAGACCACACACAACAGACCACACACCGACCACACACCAGACCACACACACCAGACCACACACACCAGACCACACACACCAGACACACACAGACCACACACCAGACCACACACACCACACACACCAGACAACACACCAGACCACACACACCAGACCACACACCAGACCACACACGAGACCACACATTTGTATTAAAAAACATTGGTGATAAAAATGTTAAGCCCCAAAAAATAATGAAATTTTAGGAGTGAATAAGTTTTAAAAACAAACAAAAATTTGAACTTATTTCATGATAAAACCAGACTTTATAGTCTTTCAAAATGTAACAAAATATTAAATATATATTACAAAAATTATATTTACCCATCTGACAAATTATTTTAAGCAAAAAAAAACTGTACAAATTTTATCAATGGTCATTTAATTTTAAACTGTACTGAACAATGTGACAAAATATTTTGTTGATAACTTGAATTTGATCTCTGCTGGAAAGAGGACTTTGTCATTCTTTACTTTGAATTGTACACAAAAAAAACTCAATTTTTTTTTACCCTTATCTGGGTGGACATTCGTCTCTGCTTCAGACGGGTCAGTGCACAAATTTGATCAGCTGTGTCCATGAGAGGTGACCCATGTGTTTGTGGATCCTGATTCTGTGATTATAAATTTTAAAAATTCAATTTATAATTACTTTACTTATAAATGAATATCAGCCGTCCCATAATCAAAATAATGTGCTGTCTTGAAAGCAAACGATTCACCATCTCAGAAATAAGTGATCCACCTCCTCAGCAGCAGGTTGTTTGCCGTCTCATTGGCTGATGGTGGATTACATACAACCAATCAAGCACAAGTCAGATAAAAAAATGTGTGATTGTTATATATATATATCTATATAGACTAGGGCTGGTACTGATTAAAAAATTGTTGTTAGATAAATCCGTAAAAAATTAATCAATTAATCGATTAATTATATTTTATATAACGCATGTATAGATCCTGTTAAGTTGTGATTCATCGTTTTGCGAAATCGGTTCAGTCAATGTAATTCCATGGCTCCCAAATTTTGTAATGTAACATAGCAAATTCGCTCTGCTATGCAAGAAATAAGGAATAAAAATCTTTTTGTTTACGCATGCATGTTAAATAAAAATAATAATACGAGGGAAAAGTTTGTAAGTAACAAAAATATATAATAATTAATAAATTGAAGGAAAAAAAATATTATAAAAAATGCTCTTACATTTTAATCAAATAGTAATTGATTAAATTAATTTTAATCTATTGCAATTTTAACGATTAATCGATTAATTAATCATTAATTTCTGCAGCCATAATATAGACATAATGAAAATCGTGATCTTGACCGAAAAGAATGAGAACATCAAAGGCAAAGCTCCTCTAACCAGGCAAAACAACCAAAATGGCACTCAAGGACCTTGAAGTTTTCAGACAAAGTTTCCCCAAATATCTTGCTTGAGGCCTATATTTTAGGGAACATTGAATGCTCAGACAAAAGCTTTGAACACTTAAAGAACAATTTTCGGTGCATTTAAATCAACTTTCATTTAAATTTAAAGTATTCTGTTTAAATTAAAATAGATAGTATTTTCTTTTACAGCTAAAAAGTATAACAATTTTAAAGAAAACTATTTCTTTTATAGAAGAAGGTTGTGAAGATTTATCTAATTAATATAAAACAAAACTTGTCTTGGGTTAGCATTCAAGATATTGAAAGTAAAACATTAGGGCTCAAGGGTCAATTAAATTAGAGACAATAACAGGGTTAATGAATTATTTTGTCATTATTTAATTTTGCATTTACTTTCTTCTACATACTTACTTTTAAACTCAATCGAGCAGCTTGCATTTTTTCTAATTCTTCTATCTGCCTCAGCATTTCAGCCAGCAGTTTTTCCTTCACTGTCTGGGCTGACGGTGATGGATGCTGGGCTGACGGTGATGGATGTTGGGCATCTGTTAAGTGTTTGTGTAAAATAAATGTAGATATAATTAAGTGAACATTAATTAGGTTTATATTTTCATTGCTTGAAGAGTTTTTTCCCTTTCAATATCAAAATTATTGTTTGGGAGATTTAGAAAAGTTGGATTGAAAGAGTGGTCTCCTATTGTTTTGAAATTACAATAAAGAAGAAAAAAAGTTGAGATAAACGATATTTTAAAATACAATCAAGCTTTACAGGAAAAAAAATTAATCTGAAAGCCTTCTCTGATCTACGGAATGTTAAGTACATTATAAGTAAAAGTAGAATGAAAATGTTTAATATAACAAATTATTCATGATTATCTCCTATTAAACTTTTATTTTTATGCATTTCGCTCTGTGTAAGCTGACAGTCAACATTTAATGGGTTGGGTCTTTGGTCACGTGACCCTGGGTAACAACTTTGTCCTGTTTTTTGTGTTACCTCTTTACACAAGGTAAATGTTGTTTAAATATTTTCAAGCATTTTTAATTGAGTCATAAACTACTTTCACGACAGCCACGCACCACAGCCTGAGGGTCTGATGACATCTGACATCTGTAAGGAAAAGCTCGGCCTGTCATCGAGCGGTCCCAACGGCTGCCTTCATTGCCTGGTACCAGGGGATCAGGTCATCTCTGGAGTCCAGAGACACAACCACAGTGATGTAGTCCTGTAAGTGAAAAACGATGGAAGTTACCGTTCAGTTTAAGCGATTGAGTAAATGTTTTGTTAGCAATAAATGTGCCTCTTTCACAACCCACAAGTAAACTCAGAATCATTGTTTTTCCTGTCAGTGAGTAAGCATTTATCAGTGTCTCGTCTTCTTTATTTTCTTATTTTAATCTTGTTCGTTATTTCCAAATTTATGGCTTGTATTGAGGACATTACATTTTATTTTGTACTACAATGGTATATTCAGAAAGATATAATGGTAGGAGTGTCTGGGTTTCTGAATGGAGACTATGCCGACAAAAAGGAAAATCTATATCTTAGACATTTCTACTGTCCAATCTAATGCACTTGTGTTCATGTAGCAAATAAGACCGTCCATACTTCACACACAGTTATTCCTGTTGGACATGCAAGTACCTTGTGGTCAAGCCTCAGAATAAACCTCTTTCCTGGAAATGAATCGATGAGCTGGGTCACCTCGTACCCCCTGAGGTCTGTGACGTCAGTCGAAGCTCTGTCATCGGGCCTGAGGTAGAAAAAGAGGCAGGCCTCGCGTAGAACACACCAGAACCTGGGAGGGCAAAGGTCAAGTAATGAGTCATCTGAGTAGGTCAACTAACTGACATACGTATTCAGTAAAAGAGAGAGTTATTTTCTTAAGCCTTGGCTAACATCTGGGCAAAAATCTCCATCTGCTTGGAAATAATACACAACATTGTCAGAGCGTGGCACTCGCTCGCCGCCTTAACCCCTACCCCAATCGGCTATGTCCATCGCGGGGTACGGTCAACAGCTGTACTACCCACTACGAATATTCCCTCTAAAGTTCATTGGTCCGTGTGCAAATTTTAAAAAAATCGTGTGCAAAGTTCTGCAGCATCCATTTTTGTGTGTAATGTTTCACAAAATTTGCTGCGCGGTGATTCTAAACTGCTGCGCGGCGTCAGTCAGATATCTGCGCAGTCGCGCAGCTTAAAGGGAACATCGCCCACTACCCTTTCACGGACTAGGCTGCAATGTCGGCAGTTCGAGGTACTTTTGTGGTATGAGTTGGTAGGGCGAAGCTATGTCTTCATTTGAGCCATCACACTCTAATGTTTGCAATTCAATTTCGACCATTATTCAGTATGGCCCAGCCTTTACTTTTCTAGCCGCCGTGCTGTCGACCATCATTGGTACCAAAAAAAAACGGATGCTAACTGTTGATAATGATGTTACGTAAAATAACTGATAACGTTAGTAGGTCTCGGTGAGAAGTAAAAGAAAAAAACTCGTGTGCAGAGTTACACGGCATCCATTTTTGTGCAAGATTTTAACAAATATATGCTGCGCGGTAATTCTAAACTGCTGCGAAGCCCCACAGCTTAAAGGGAAAATTGCTGATAAGTATAACAAACTGGTTAGTCAAGTCGCGTGGTGCTATTTCGGTAAATTTTTTTCCAATAACTTTCAATGAGACTATCACATTTAACTGGAAGATATAAATGCCGCGTTGTCCAATGCGTTGGCAACCCGTCGGAAATTGACTTGATATTTACACGAAAATATTTTAAAACCGATTTTAGAGATCACTGTTAATGGTTTAGGGTTTGCCTTTTCTAATACTTTAAAACGCCATATCTCAAGACTAATTTCAGACAAGGTTTCTGGAAAAAAACACAATGTTTTTCAGCTAAAATACAGAATTCGTTTGAAAATACATCTTGGTATAAAATTGACATCAAATTGTTTGTTGTCGATTGATTACACTAAGCTAAATCAAATAAATATAATATGTTTAGATTAATGTTTGAATTGGTGAATGGTCCCCTTGGTTGAACTTGAAAAAATTGTGTTAGGGCTAAATGAGCTTATTGTGCCTATGGTAAGTTTACACTTGGTAACTCATTCGCTCATCCTGGTGGTCCGCATCGTTTATCGTAGAGTAGTATCCTAAGCAAGTGTTGTTAAACTTTATATAAATAAACATATTCGCAATAATTTATCACTCTTTCTTTTTTAGATGATTTACTCGTGCTCTAGTGAGTTTGGTGCTAAAGGTGTATTTAAATTTTTTTATTTCAGCGTCATTGTTCAAATTTTTCTTTTACACCCTTTCGCGAACTACATATGCTTTATATTATATATATTATTTTATATATATATATATATATATATATATATATATATATATATATATATATATATATATATATATATATATAGGTTTAAAATAAGGTTTTCTGTAGAAGCTTACAAAACTGTTTATATGCATGCAATAAAAGGGTACATTTAACTTAAAGCAATGTGATAAAACAACATTTTTGGCAGTTCCATTTGGAGTGTGTACAAAAAGATTTTCCAATTTGCCAACTCTGGAGCAGGTCATATGCAACGGTCCATGAGAAAAGCATGGTGTCTGCAAGTCTATACCAGCAATCCCAAGAGACTGAGTAATAATTTATTTTTATTTATTTTACCTGTTACCATCGCCAAATGATACTTAACAACCACCGAAAGTTTCATGCTTCTAGCTACACGGGAAATAGGATAATTTTTTATTTTTATTTAAAGCTCATATAAGGAAAAAAAACTACATTTTAGGCACCGGCCTCCAGTATCTTATATATATGGATGCGAAACCTGTTTAATAACTTTTCCCATGTAATTCTGTGTATGTGTACCAAATTTCACGTTACATGTATTTGGTTGTCTGGATCTTGAGTTATTAGGGAACAGACAGACAACAAATGTGTCTTTTATATATATATATATATTTATTTATTTATTTATTTATGTATATATTTATATGCGTGAATCAGACTTGGCGTAACCAAAAGGAAAATATATTAATTAATTCTGCGTTCTCTTTCCTTATATTTTGGAAAAGAGTGTCCTCCACTTGTTTGTTTTTTTATATTGGGAAACAATGAATAAGAACTCTCATTTTTTTAATAATAAAAGGTAGCAATATTTAAAATGATGGCTCTTACCTGGTCCACTTGTCATCAAAGCCACGCTTCTCTACAAAGCCTTGCATCTTCCCGACAGAGTCAGAGTCCGAATTTATAAGTCCTATAGTCATGCTTCCGGAGGGAGATGCGTTTACACTTCCGGTGGAAGAGGCGGTTACACTTCCGGTGGAAGAGACTGACATACTTTCAGAAGTTACACTGTTGCGTTGGTCTGTGGACGGATGCTTTGTAAATGACGTAGTCTTCTCTGTATCTGAACTGTCGCTTGTTTCCCCTGATTCCATCGCTCTTTTTGGAGGCACAAGAAGGTGTTTCTATTGGGAAAGAAAGAACAAAAACGAAATTAAGTCAAACATTTATAATACATTGTATATAGGGACCGAACTAATTTCATCAAGCTACTACTGTTCAAAAGATGTTTTTGTTACTTTGTCTTTGTTCGCGTATTTAATATATCTTTGGGACATTGCTAGTTAGCAAATTATAATAATACGCCCCTGTCACGGATGACCAATGTTCAATGTAACTTGTGAGCTGCGCGCACGGTCGTGTTGTTGGCTTGTTGGAGCGAAAGCGTGAAAAGGGAGAGTTTTTTTGATTGACGTGTTTGGAATGTGTGTAGAGGTCGGAGAGACGGATGAAGTGACGGGGTGTTGTATCAAGAAGTTGGAATTAAAGTTTGTTTTCTGTTAGCAGTGTTCGACTATTTCTTGTGTAATTGGTGTTGATGAATCTTAGAGCAAGCGATCCAGACATAGACGAGGACGCTTGTTACAGCCCCACGGCGTAGCATGCGCTGCAGACTTGCTCATGGATAGTGCAAAGAAATTGGGGAAAGAAAGGCCACAGACTACGAAAACAACGCGAGTGAACGTCGGTGGAGGAAACCACCGACTCATTGTTGGTCTCGAGACATTCGCACAGCGGTTATCTACCGGCCCACCACCCTTCACCACCCTAGATTGCAAACCATAAATTGTTATAGTCCGACCCTAGCGAGGGTCAGTCGTGTTCGATATTAAGGGGGAAAAGAACGGGAACAAACACTCATTTTAAAAAAATTAAAATTAAACAAACCGTAAAATACAAATTTATTTTGCTATAAATCCTTTATATATGAGACATAACTAAAAGTATTGTTTATGTTCAATATAAAACGCACCGCGCGACAAACATTTACAGACTGAACGTGGCTGAAATCTCCTCGCTGTAAAACACGGGGATGTGGTCATCAATGGCTGGAGTGAGCTCCAGTGACCCGTGGAGGTCAACGATAGCAGACGGCTACATAGAGATAAGCTAAAAATTCATTAATTCAATTACGGTAATTTCAATCAATCTGAAATTTTGATACGCTGCATTGTTAGGTGACACGAATATATGTGCTAAATTTCAGCTCGATAGCCTCAGGGAAAGTGGGTCATGTTTGGCTATGTTTTTCCGCCCGCCCGCCCGACCGACCGGCCGCGATTTCCACGACAAGACGGTGAAGATAATATAACGTGATTTCAAAACAATGTTTTCGCTGGTGCTTGGATCCAGGACCTTCCCCGTGTAAGGCGGACGTGATAAACCCACTACACTACGAATCTCATGTTATTCTGTGAAGGAACAACGCAAGTGAACGCAAGCACCGTTGTTGGTCTCGAGACATTGGTCGACTCCAGCGAGGGTTATTCGTCATGCTTGTTTGCACATTCTAATGGTCGGTGGGTTACATCTAAGGTGACATTCAAAATGATTTTAGTTTTGCATAACGGCGATATTGGGTGTGGGTTGGGGGGGGGGCAGACAGTTGGGTGGGTTTGGTACAATTGTTATTTTAGTTCAAGAAGATACGTCCAAAAAGAAGATTATATATCCAAATTAGTAGGAGAAATAAATGAACATCATATTTAAATTTTTTAATTTTTTTTTAAAATCAAGCCTAAATGATAGGAAATTCAATTAGAAAGTTAATCAGAAAACGTACAAATATTTTTACATAGGACAAACAACAATTTATGGGTCATTCATTCAGACCATACGTGGAGCTATCATACAGAATAATTGGGACATAACATATAACATAAATAATATAATACATACGATAAAAGCTACTCATCCCAAATCACCCCCTCCCCCGTGTTAACTTTAACAAGACACGAAACAACAGCCTTGATATTAATGACATAGAATATTTTATAAAGGTGAAAATGCGCTATGAAATCTTGATATGTTCGCGTGTGGGGGGGGTATGTTTGCCGTGTGGACCAAAAAATACCTTTAATATCCCATAAAGCACTTAACCTATTTCAGATGTTAAAACTTTGAATGCTTACTGTAGGAAAAAATAAACACTTTAACCGCAGGCAATGTAAATAAACTTGACCTTTGGCGATAAGATACTTTATTGTTGTCAAAGGCGCTTTTTTTTCCACTTTCGCCACGAGTGACGCTCTAGACATAATTTTTATGAGTAGTATTTACTACATTGCCGCTCAGAAAGATAAAATGACTAGGGGATGGAATTTTTTATAAATATTTGACAACTCAATCGCCTGACATCACCAATCCCTGTCTACATGAGTTGTGAAACTGTGGGTTTTTCAAAGGTTTTGTATTCTTATCAGGGCCAATTAATTCTTGATATTGATATTTCATGCCTAACGCCCCCTCATTTGACCTCTACAAGGTGAGCCACGCTCGTTTGATGTATTTGTCATGTACACAATACACAGACGAGACAAGTTAAAGTCGTGTTAAGTCACGGGTATCTGATGTACTTACTCCTTTGAGCCTTGTCACTTCATGGCGAAAATCTGTTGATAATATCCGAGGTATCCAGTTGGATATTTTAATAAGATATTTAATCAAATATGCTGGTATTCTTTGAGGACTTAACAGATATTTGTTGATTATACATACATTTCAGTAAGCTTAGTGGACTTACTTAATTAAATACTTTTGCAAATTTATTTAATTTTGTGTTTATAATAAAAATGTTTAAGAAAATCATTTCTTAAATAGTAGCATTTCAGAATAATATGGCGTATTCCGGTATTTTATTAAGGGGCCGTGCGTAAATGACGTCACGCGATTTTGGCCGATTTTTACCCCCCTCCCCTCATCACACTTCGTCACAAAAATTAGACCCCCTCCAATATTACGTCACAAAGCTTTGAAACCCCCCCCCCTTAAAAGCCTTATTTTCTAATTGAAAATTAGCATGTTGCAAATTAGTTTTTTTGTCATTTAAATATGTCTTTAGTGTAAGTCTGCACTCTAATATCGTTACACGTGGTGTGACTGTGAAGCCAATGAAAATGACACTAAATAAATTGAAAACAATCAAATATTTAAGTGGAACTTTTATTTAAAGTAGCACGTTTGGATGTGACGTCTTAAATACACCCCTCCTCGTCACAAATCCTCGACCCCCCCCCCACTAGGCGCGTCACGTCATTTATGTAGGGCCCCTAAACAGGGAAGTGCTAAACAAAAGAGGAACCAATTCCGTGGTGAACTATGGGCAATTCACTTATGTCTGTTTTATCCCGCTTCTTCGGTATCATGTCACATAGCAGATTTAATGTAGGAGAAAAACTGTATTGGCTGACAGAGAAATTGCATCCGGGGTTAGCAGTAAACCCATTTAAATGTGGATACGATTTCAAACGGTTGGTTTATATATATTTCGACCTATTTTTTAATGTTTTATTTTAAAATGTCATTAGGCCGTCCTAAATTTGTTCTTTAATTTAACCTTCTTCGTTTTAATCGTTTGATTCTCCACGGTGGAGCGTGCAGGGGAACTAACTCTCTGTCAAGATTTCACTAGCACTTCCGAATTCCTTCATCTATTTACGTCAACTTGTTTACGCGTCCGTCTAATGAAAACACGGAGCCCAAAGTTCTTGTTTAATTTTACTTTGTTTAACTTTTTTAAACACCAAGTGGTCTAGTTATGCTGAAGCACAAAGTTTAATGAGAATGACCCAAATGTAGACTCTTGTCACCTACAGGGCGCTAAATAATGGAAGCCTCGAATGGTGACTAAAACTGGGCCACAGATGCAGACTCTAATGGTAAATAAAAGTTGGCCACAAATATAGTATAGAAACAAAATGAACTCGGGGCCACAAAAAATGATTAACAGGTTGACTGTGGACTGTGGGGCATAACCTCTAGAGAAAAGGGCATAAACTATAAGGGAATGACATAAAACATGGGTAAAGGGCATAAACAAGCTATGTATGTCTTTAATGTGGGATCCCACCCACCCGGGATCCCACCCACCCACACTTTAATTTTCTACCATATTAATTGTATTTGGCTTTGACGCTTGTCAGTACGTTTTTGAGTGTGTTTGTTATTATGTTGTGTAGATTAGCTTTGTATAATTTATAATGTTATGATTCGATGTTTTTTGATGTTTCAGTTTGTTTCTTTACCTTAGTCTCTATGCTAACGTAACCCAGACCTTTAACGTATATATTAATGGAAACATTAGGGATCCCCTACGACCTTCGGGTTATGGGACTTACTTAGTTAATGAAGCACGCAATACAAATTCCCATTACTCCATTATTTCCCTGCAATTTCAATAAAAAGCACAAATTCTTTAACGAAAAACTTTCTTTAGAAATATGACCTTACATTTTATTATAATAGGGTTTCGAAATGTTTCTTAGAATGAGTGAATGAGTGCTTTAAAACCACAGGAATTGGTCTTAATAGCTGATTATTCCAATTAATATTATATCTGTTTGTTTGATGTTTGTTTAAGAAACACATAGAAACGACTGTTGACGCCGTTCGGTTCGAACAATAGGCTAACATTAAAATGGAGAGATTTTACGGTTAAACATAGAAAACTAATAATGTTTCAAGAGAATTGATATCATTAAAATAGAAAACGTTACCCTTATTTTAGAGAATTAGTGCAGTAGATATAGAGAATGTATTCAAATAAAACGGTGTAGCCTCTAACAGGGCCGGTCTTAGCAATTGCGGGGACCTATGCGGCTTAGCATGCGAAACAGATTGCGCGGGACCCAGTTTGGGTAGAAATAAGAAATAAATAAGGATAATAAGTGAAAAATTAGGTTGCAGTGGCCTAAGACCGGCCCTGACCTCAAACCTCCATCATGCAGGAGTTTTGAGCACGAGCTCGTACTATTAAGTAAATTACTTGGTGGTTTCCATTCTGGACCACAGTGTAAACAAGGACTGAGTACCTTCGAGCAGTGCTGTTTTCTTTAGTTTTAAGGGTTGCATTTCCCGAAGTTCTTTTTTTTCCATGAAGGATAGAGGTTTAAAATATTATCTTGAGACGCTTCGGACGACCCTGACACTAGCTGCACCACAGAGTGGACCCCGAGTTCCAAGATTTGAGAATCATGACGGCAATTAACATCTCTATGAAGGTGGTCTGAAATGGAGTCGTAATCGGGAAGTCTTTTGAGTTCCCCGGTGTATTCATAACATGCTTTACGAAGATCTTCACTTTGGGTAAATAAATCGAAATCTGCGGCGAATTTGTTTTCACGTGTTTAGCATCAACTTCCGCTTTCGTTTCCTTGTTTAATGTGGTAATTATTTTTAACACCACACAAAGTCGTTGAGGCGGTAACGTTGATGTATGTCTGCTACGTTGTCAGCATCGTCATAATCACGCACTTGCCTGACTGACCCCTTTTTCCCACGGAGTTGTTTTCTGACCCCACCATTACAACGCCTCGTTAAGTTATATAACTTTAACAACAACAAAAAAGAATTATCGGAGAAATAACTTCAAGTGAGAGAAAATTAAAACTTAAGGGAGATTAGAGAATACATTTGTAATATTTATCAAACTATGAAATATAACAATTTAGTAATGAATAATCACAAAAAAGGTATTAAGGTATTTATATTTTAAGAAATCTTCGCTATGCCACACTAACAAATAAATATAAATATTTAATGTGCTATCAAGTCTTGAACTAGGATTTATGTTGGCTAGGTTAGCACGTCAAATGAGAAAAGAAAAAGAAGGATGGAAGGAGGGGAGGAAGGGCGTACGGTAAAATCAAAAGAAAAAGTAGCAGAGAAATAAAGAAGCAATAAAACGATGAAAAATGAAGGAAGAGTAAAGGAATCTTTGGTGTTTTTTTTAAATACTCATTTAAATGACTGGGAAAACCAGATCATTCTTGTACAATCAGAAGAACTGTTGTCAGATAAAGTGAATCTGACATTACTGTCCTTGATTTGAAAAAACAAGAGAAAGAAACAAAATCTCTTGAGTCATTAATGCTAACACGGATATGATCCAGGCGCTATTCTTTTCTAAGAGGATTACTTGATAGGAAGTTATTAAGAGGGTCATGTGTTTTGTTAGTCGTTAAATCAAAGCCTTTCTAAAGGACACTGTAGTTCAACGAAGTCATGGTGAACAAGCGCTTCCGTAGAAACTAGTCTTCCTTGTCGATACAGTGTGTTGGTCTTTGGTATATAAAGAGATGTTATCTATGTCAAGAGTGTTTGTCTCTGGTATATCAAGAGCAGGGGTGCACAAAGTCCGGCCTGCGTTCCATCTACGGCCCGCGCTTAATTTTAACTGGTCCGCGGCCTTATCCTAGATAATAAATTGACTAAAAGATTTTTGTGAGTAAAGACAACATACAACTTATAGAAATTCTAAAACAATATGCTCTTTGAGCACAAATTGACAACGTTTTATTTTTTACCAACGGGGATACTGATAACAAAAAGCCGATGAAGTTATGTGCTCTTGTATGCATGAAATGCTATGACCTCTCATAGCAAAAATCGGTGACGTAATAATATTTATTTCTGCCAAATTGGAAAAACAAAATCAATGTGGTTTTGGTGAACTTGAAATTTTTCTCTTGTAAATCAAGACGTTGTCCTTGTTATATCAAGATTGTTTGTCCCAGGTATATCAAAAGAGTGTTTTCCTTGGTATATCAAGAGAGGTTGTCCTTGGTATAATCAAGAGTGTTTGTCCTTGATATAATAAAGAGTGTTTGTCCTTGATATAATAAAGAGTGTTTGTCCTTGATATAATAAAGAGTGTTTGTCCTTGATATAATAAAGAGTGTTTGTCCTTGATATAATAAAGAGTGTTTGTCCTTGATATAATAAAGAGTGTTTGTCCTTGGTATATCAAGAGACGTTGTCCTTGGTACATCAAGATTGTTTGTCCTTGGTATATCAAGAAAGGTTGTCCTTGGTATATCAAGAGCATTGGTTTATGGTTTATCGATTGTCTTCTATTTTAAGAGTGATATCTTTAGCACATTTAGTGTATAAACTATTTCTCCAACAAAAATTCAACACGAAAAAAAACACTCAAAAAACTCTTATGATAGACAGAGAATTTCTAGTTGCTGTTTTTGTGTCACGCCTGTCACATCCAGTTCGGCTATCACAAAGATCAACAATTGCGTAACCCAGTCGGACCGTGGTCAGCTTTCTTTCCCCTGTAGTCAACAAACGTTTGGGATTTTTTTAGGCGAAGTTTCAAGGCTGTAGACCCCTGGTCTAAATGAAAGTTCGATATAATGAGAGCCATGTGAAGCCCAGCTGCTTGCTGCGCTACATAAAAACCAAATGAAAAGCGTATTAAGCTAATGGCAGTAATGGAGTCTGACTCAGAGACAACAAATGACAACAGCTCTTCTGATGAATTACTGTGTTACAAAATGGAGATGAATGTTCCTGAATCCATTAACCCTCTACAATGGTGGAAACTTAATGAACACCGATATCCGATAATGTCATTCCTTGCCAAAACCGTTTTGTGCATACCAGTTACCTCAGTTCCATGTGAATGATTGTTCAGCTTTGCTGATTATATGGTCAATTAGACCCGCTCATCACTTGAACCAAATAATGTCAACACACTTGTCTTTTTGCGTAGTTGGTTAAAAGATGACATATAAAGGAGACATTCCAGTGTTATTTAGATTTTCCTTTTTAAAAAAAACGTTTAATAAGTGTTACTTATGACAACATAAATTTTAATTTATGGCTTTAATCGAAATTAACGATTAATTAATTATATTTATTTGTATATTATTATCATTATTATATTATTATTACCACTACAACTAACTACTACTTTTTTTATTATCATTTTTGTATATTATAGCTTCTAAGTATAGACCTTACTTTCGTATTGCCCAATGGGTCTTCTATTTGACTATTCAAATGTTTTCATTATTCAAAAATTATTCCCTAAGTTTTTTTACCTGCACCCGTCTTAAAATAAACTAAATGAATGGAAATTATATTTCTGTGACGATTTTAAATCATTGCAAAAAATTATAACGACGCATTGAAATATTTAGACTTTTAGAACGACGCATTGCAATATTTAGACTTTTAGAACGACGTATTGCAATATTTAGACTTCCACTTCGTCAGTGCCCTCCCCTGGTCTGAAAATGTCACAACGACATTCAGTGGCCACTTTCTTCACATCCCATGTCAACCTGACATCGGCTGCCACTATTTCAACATCAATCCACCGGCCCTTATCCCCAATTACAACACGGGGGCTATTTTCTGACCAGGCGGACAGGCGGGTTATTGTCTGGAGAGTTCTCGTAAATATGGCATTATATCCCCCCCCCAACACACACACACACATTTTTTAATGAAATGACAGTTTACTATGACAAAATCATATTTTTTGAAGAACCATTTACGTGAAGATCAATGAGGAAAATAAAATAGTCATCAAATAGACAATTCTGCCTGTGTTAACATGAACTAAAATTGAAATAAGGAACTATGTTAGATCTCGACATAAAAACAAAACTATCCAAAGTTATAGTTTAACATCTCACATGTTGGGCTGGCATTTAAAGCTTAAGTAGTTATCAAATCATAAATTCCGCCAAACTTTTTTAGGTTGTTTTCTTTATCCAAATGTTTGAGGACCACTGATCGGGTTCCCCTTGTGATAGCTTTGTTCTCTACCACTGTTGACCACTGGTCAGGTTCCCCTGTGATAGATTTGTTCTCTACCACTATTCACTGGTCCGGTTCTCCTTATGAGACTGCTGATTCTCTACCACTACCACTATTGGTTCAAACAAGGCCAATCTGAGAAACACTGACAACGTCGCAACTCCCCCACCCCCTCCCCACCACTTTATTTAAACGTCTCAGTTTATGTTGAGGGGGGGGAGGGAATCCTGTCGCATGTCATAGACTATAGAGTAATTTATAATTCTGACGTTATCTAGTGACTACATAGAGAGTTCTGTGAACTTTATGCTTCGCAGGACGTGATCGTCCAGGGGTGATACGCTGAAGGAATTAAGTCTGTGTTGTTGTTGTTGTTGTAAGGGAGGAAGGCGTTATTCCATAACGAAAAGAGCATTCAACGTCGAAACACTACAGAGGGCACATTGTCAGGAGATGTCATGAGACATCATGAGATGTCATGAGACGTCATGAGATGTCATGAGACGTCATGAGATGTCAGGAGACGTCATGAGATGTCATGAGACGTCATGAGATGTCAGGGGGTGTCATGAGATGTCACGAGACATCATGAGTTTCATGATTCACAAGGTAACGATGAACTAGCATAGATGATCGTCTTAACGGGTTTGGGGGCGTTGGGGGGGGGGAGGATTAACACTGTGTCAAGTAATAGTTAGGGGCCTTCGAAACAATTTATGTGTACACATTTGTTTGATCCAACATGTTGTAATGGGTGGGGGGGATTTTGGGGTGGGGGGTATGTGGTGAGACACGCAATTGCATCCTTTTAAAAGCACCTTTAAACAATAGGGCACGTTATGCTGATGTGTTCAGTACTCTGGGCTTCAACGGAGACTAAGAGACAACAATACGACTTCCCCAGGGAACGATGGAATAAAAGTTCAATCGTCTTCATTTCGATGTGACATCAGGACATTCATGGCCACGGGTACAAAAAAAGGGAACGATGGAATAAAATTTCAATCGTCTTCATTTCGATGTGACATCAGGACATTCATGGCCAGTGGTACAGCTACGACGTCTCCCTCATTGACTTTAACTGTTTTCTACCTGGTGGGAATTGTTAATAGTCTGCTACAACAATTATCCGTTAAATGAATATCTTTCTTTTTAAATCCTTTATATTAACTCGTGGTGTCTGCGGCCGACCGACCGACCGACCGACCGACCGACCGACCGACGTTGTCGCCAAAACTTTTGATCGATTTTTAACCCACTTGCTCGCAAGATAGCGAGCTGAAATTTTGCAGGCAGTTTCGTACCAATGATAAAAACAATGTATCAAAATTTCTGATCGATCGCATGTACCGTAATTAAATTATTGATTTTTTAGATTATTTTATTTATTCCTATGTATCATGCTATTTTTTGAGATAGAGCGTCGCGGTGCGTATTATATTGAACAACCTTTCTGTCGCGCAATAAGGTGCGTATTTTATTGACAGCTCTTTTTATAAACATATTCCTGATCGGTGCGCATTATATTAAACATGTTTTACGACACAACTGCAATTTTGTATTTCTGGATGGTCTGGCGCTGCGTATTATAATGAACATTCTTTTAGTTACTTCTCGTACATAAAGGATTTATAGTCAAAAACTTGGTTTTTTACGGGTTTTTCTTATTAAATCCCTTATATTAACTTCACCGCCGTCTCATTCGTCGTCCCTCTTCGTCTCTCGACCGCGACGCCCGTCCGCCCACTGAAAAACAAAAGTCGAAAATGACCCACTTCCAGTGAAGCCATCGAGCTGAAATTTGGCACACGGACCCGTCTCACCTAACAATGCATCGCTTCAAAATTTCAGATCGATCGAACGTACCATAATTAAATTAATGCATTTTTAGTTTATCTATATAAATCACTATTTGGAATGTTTAGTCATCGTCTGCTAGAGTTTTGACCTAGTTTTAAAGCCAAGGGAGATAATTTCGGTTTCAGTCTGTAAATGTTTGTCACTTTTGAACATAATTAAGTTATGTCTCATACATAAGGGATTTATAGTCAAAAACTTTGTTTTTACGAGTTGTTTTATTCTAATTTAGTGTTTCTTTCATCTGCAACTGTGGTTATTAAAGGTGGTAAAGACAATATTCCAAAAGTTTTTAATTTGGGTAGCGCAGTAAGGTTTGTTCTTCAGAAAGCCGGAAAATCGTCATACAGTGTTACGTAATGTTACTATTTTAAGACAAGGTTTTCTTAAAACATTTGTTTTCATAAAAAAGTATAGATAGACGCAAAATTACAATTCAAAAACGTTTGTTATTATAAATTTGTCTTGCTCAAGTCCACTATACTGACAAAAAAAGCAACTTAGAATTAACAGATAGCTGTAAAGATAAACCATGGCAGAATTCTCGTACATTTGATTAATGAAATTAGTCCAACTGAATAACGCGGATATATCTATTAATTTAGTATTGCCATGAAATGACAAGGTCTATCAATGTGTTTGTTTAATTGCCTTTCAAAAATCTAGACAAAAGTAAAAACTTAATAAATACGAAAAGAAAAATCAAGCTTTAATTTTAAAATTTAGCGTTACTTGATGTTGACATAGTTGATGCTGACGAAGGCTGGGAAAACTGCGGCCCATTACTGGGTTCTATGCCGCAATCAAAACCCTGCAGCAAATTTGGAAACGTCAATATTTTTTTCAAAGTTGACATGTTAGACTTGAACTGAGGCGCGGTACTTTGGCGTTTCAAGGCCCACTGATGCCGCCCTTGACCTGAAAAGTTTGCCCCCCCCACTGTCATGGCGGAAGATCACAAAGGCAAAGACAGAGCTCACGTACTTGTTTAAAATGCCAAATAAAATACTAACAATAACAATAAGGCCCACGGCAGATGTGGGCACGCAGGGCAGTCCTCCAGGCGGTGTTTACAAGAGATGAAATATGATAACATCTTTATGGGCAAGTGGTTGGAGATGAATTAAAGTCAGGGTTTCGGAACTATGGCAGTCAAGCTATGTGATCTAGTAGGAAAAAATCATTGTTTGTACAAATGCTGCAATTCTAGCCAAAAAAAAATAATTTGTAAAAAAAAACGTTTCGATTTTATGATTAAACAAGCAACAAACCCGTCCAAGGACGTTCCGCCACCGTTCGGTGGCATGTTGTAACTCTCCTCCAACCGCCATCTCGACCGAATACATGTGCATCAAATACTATTCATTATAGTTAAAATAAATAACTCTTAAAATCAGAGCTTTTGACTATAAATCCCAACGCGCATAACTCAAAATAAAGTCTTGGAAGAAATACTGCACCAAAAATAACTCGTTTTGAACGACCGCGTAAACGTGTTCAATATGATTGGCTGTAGGAGTCATATGTGTTTGAGGGACCAATCGCTATCGATGACCGCACGGAACATATCTTTTTATTATATAAGGGGGATATTTTAATAATTTTGAGCAGCAAGGGCTGGTGGAAAATGTATGGATTGTGCGCGTTAATCCAATGGATGGGTAAATTAAGGGAATGCCCACTTCAAGAATGGGCCCAATGAAAACTCGGCGGCTTCATTTAGAGGAAAAAGTGTTGCCAGTTCTTTACACCATATTTCAACACCAGTGGATACAATTCAATAAACTTTATTGCCACTGATTTCATTCAATTAATCGACAGATTGCGGCACTTAGAATTATGTCATGATGCAATCCCTTCACTAAATAATGACAACTAGATACGACCCGCCGCGTAGCATTCTCCGCAGACTTGCTAAAAAATGATAGTGCAAAGAAAGGGGGAAAGAACGGACACACAGCAGGACGAAGAAATGGGAACAACGCGAGTTGACTTTGGAGGGACCGCCGGCGCAGTTTTGGTCTCGAGGCATGCACACTGCGGTTGAGCCTCCCCCCTCCCACCACCCTCGCTTGCCAACCATAAACTGTGATTGGTCGACCCTAGCGAGGGTCATTCGTCACGCTTATATTCTCGCGACTTGCGCTTGTCCTAATTTCTGGTGAATTATATATATATAGATAGATATATATCTGCATCCATCAACATTGGGTCATTTGACCGGATTGTGTAAGTTGGTTTTCTCAAAGGTGCATTTGTCATCTTTAAAAGAAACAACAAACAGACCAAGAAACACAAAACTGTAGAGCAAACAAAAATCTTTGCCGTGGAACATGTGGTTGTGCCACGCCCCATATGGGTAAACCCCGTTTTGTTGCTAACGAAGCGCTGTGGGGCACGCGACTCTTTGCTGACGGCGGTTATCCAGGCTACACTGGGGATCATCGTGTGAAACAAAAGGCGCGTCTGTATTCCCAAGCAGTCCTCTGGGCGCCATGCGTGTGATACAAACAAGGGATTACACTCTTCTTCGATGCAATATGGAAATGAGATGGAACGTTGCACCGTCGGAATTCTTAATCGTTTCGTTTCATTTAAGGGAATGGTGCAGGGGGAAAGGGGTGTTGGGGGGGGGGTAGGTAGTCTGTTTAAATTGTCGGGCCTTAGAGGGCACATAGTGTGGGAGAGGTGAAGAGAAGCGGGGAGGGTTCCAGCACTAGAGAGGGTTCCAGCACTAGAGAGGGGTACAGCACTAGAGAGGGGTCCAGCACTAGAGAAGGGTCCAGCACTGGAGAGGGGTCCGGCACTGGAGAGGGGTCCAGCACTAGAGAGGGGTCCAGCACTAGAGAGGGGTCCAGCACTAGAGAGGGATCCAGCATTAGAGAGGGGTCCAGCACTAGAGAGGGGTCCAGCATTAGAGAGGGGCTGTGGATTTTCGGGTTAATCAACAAAAACTGATTGTTTCCTTTACATGGGGCCAAATAGTTAAGGGGCCATTTTTCAAACTAATTTTTCAGGGCTGATATGATGGGGCCCTTTTTGTTAAGATCGGTTAGAATATTAAAGGATAAATTTACCCCCACCCCCCGCCCACACACACACACACTTTCCCAGCTCAAGAAACAACCAAATTCTTCACTCGTTTGCAGGGAGTAATAATATAACTTTTTAAAGAAAAATAGTTAAGAAAAACTTTTTGAAGGGAGATAAAATTATAAGTGAGGGGAGATGTAAATGAAATGCGAAGGGAGATAAAGAGCATGAATTTCGACGTTACTTGCAACTATCAAGTTTCTAATTATTTAAATTGAGAATATCTTTGCTCTATCCCAAGAGTGAAAAAAGCATTTAAATGTGTAATAACAATAGTGTTAGTTAGCAACCATGCGAACTAAGACTGGCATTTTGCTCGGATCGCAATCACTCATCAAATTAGAAGATATTGTAGATAGGTTAAACAACAAATATAATAAAACAAACACGTAAAAACAAAGTTTATGACTATAAATCTCCGATAAATGAGACATAACTAACAGTATTTTGAAACTCTTAACTCAACTTTGCTTCATAACCCTGGGCTGAGCTCAGCATGACACGTAAAATGTAAACAAAAGCACGCGGTACTTTGATGGGTCGCGTCAACTCAAACATTCACGTGGGAAAACAACAATAACAAACAGTGAATTTGAATTACATACCTCATATAAGGATAAACTACAAATGCATTAATTTAATTAAGGTACGTTCGATCGATCTGAAATTTTGATACGATGCATTGTTAGGTGACACGGGTCCGTGTGCCAAATTTCAGCTTGATCGGATCACGGGAAGTAGGTCATTTTTTACTTTTGTTTTTCCGCCCGCCCAAGACAGAGATCACGACAGAGAGAGATGACGACAGAGACGGCCGCGAAGTTAATATAAGGGATTTAATAAAAACAAACCCGTAAAAACAAAGTTTTTGACTATAAATCCCTTATATATGAGACATAACTAAAAGTATTTACAAATATTTACAGACTGAATCTGTCGTAACTCAACTTTGCTTCATAACCCGATGGTAGAGGGGGAAAAGTCTGGTCACCGATTCGCTTGACCGAGCTCAGCGTGACACGTAAAATGTAAACAAAAGCACGCGGGTACGTCGATGGATCGCCTCAACGCGTCAACTCAAACTTTCACGTGGAAAAAAACAATAACAAACAGTGAATTTGAATTACATACCTCATATAAGGATAAACTAAAAATGCATTAATTTAATTAAGGTACGTTCGATCGATCTGAAATTTTGATACGATGCATTGTTAGGTGAGACGAATCCGTGCGCCAAATTTCAGCTTGATCGGATCACGGGAAGTAAGTGGGTCATTTTTGACTTTTGTTTTTCCGCCCGCCCAAGACAGAGATGATGACAGACAGACAGAAAGAGACGCCGGTTAAGTTATTATAAGGGATTTAAAAAATGTTGGTTGGCTTGATTTCATAAGTCCTGCACTTACTACTTAGGTACTTTTATTGAATGAAATGCGATTTTTCTCGGTACTCATCTCGTATCTTTACTGTGAGTCTACCATCTTTCAACGGACTAAATCTACTCATCTCGTATCTTTATTGTGAGTCTACCATCTTTCAACGGACGAAATCTTCTCATCTCGTATCTTCATTGTGAGTCCACCATCTTTCAACGGACGAAATCTAGCGGTACATCAAGATAAAAACGTCAGCGATTGACATTTTTAGGTTCCTGATGAAGACTTGCTTGGACAGTAAGGTACTGATACATTGTTAAGTCGCTGGTTGGTATAGACACCGTAGGCAGTTACCAACAATGGAATGCAAGCGCGGCACTATGCTGTCCCCATTCCACGCCAAACAGGAATGTCTGCTGTCACTACAGCTCTATCTTTTATGGACAGGGAAGGGGGAGAGGGGAGAGAAAGATTAAGGGGGAGACGTGAAGGGAAAGACGCTGGAAAAAAAATTCTAGGATGAGAGGTAGGAGGAAGAGCGGGTGATGTCGAAAAACAAGCGGGTGGGGGGACATGGGAAGAAAGAGAGGTTAGTAAGACCGAGAGTTGGAGAAGACAGATTAATAGAAAGTTGACGGGTATGTGAGGGACGGAGGAGACAGGGGAAGTGTTAAGGAATTGTAGAGAAATGAGATTAAAGAAGATAGCGGTAGCCAGAGAGATATAAACAAAGAGATCGATTTTTAAAAAAACAGAGAGGAAAAGAAATAGACGCAAGACAGCAGCAGGGGGAGAAGCAGAGACAGAGCGGCTAATGGGAGAGATGGAGACAAGATATGGGGGGGGGGCGCCAAACAGTGAATGTGATTGCAACAAACAGTATGTTGCATACAGCAATATGTGCCATACAGCTATATGTGGCATGCAGCAATATGGTGTAGCGAACTGGTATTTTCGGCACAACACATCGATATCCGGTAATATGTGGTCAATAGACACGACGTCTAGGGAGGAAGGAAAAGAGGCAGACAAAGGAAGAGATGGGAAGACGATATCAAAGAGTGGACCGGCCTGTCATTCAGCGACTCTCAAAAGGCAGCACAGGACCGGGACAAATGGCGTGAGATAGTGTGCAGTTCACGATGGTACCCCAACGACCCAACGACGGGTTAAGGGATAGTTCAAGTTCAAGTTCTTCAAGACACGACGTCATCTTAACCGTTGGTGTTACTCTCTGTTAATTATTTCTTATTTCTTCATGACACCATCACAACTTCTCAAGACCTGACTTGCTTCTGGACGCCAGCGGAGACAGTCAGCAATTGCATCACGTGATCTTATTTTATGTTATCTGTTACACACGCTCCTTCTATACAGAAGATTAGTGCGTCCTAAGCTTATCCATGGTTGATGTCTAGCCTTGCATTTTTATTAGAGTTTTAAATGCTGATAGAGTGTTGGTTTTAAATGTGATAGGGTGTTGGTTTTAAATGTTGATAGAGTGTTGGTTTTAAATGTTGATAGAGTGTTGGTTTTAAATGTTGATAGAGTGTGGTTTTAAATGTTGATAGAGTGTTGGTTTTAAATGTTGATAGAGTGTTGGTTTTAAATGTTGATATAGTGTGGTTTTAAATGTGATAGAGTGTTAGTTTTAAATGTTGATAAAGTGAGTGTTTGTTTTAAATGCTGATAGAGTGTTGGTTTTAAATGTGGATAGAGTGTTGGTTTTAAAGGTTGATAGAGTGTTGGTTTTAAATGTTGATAGAGTGTTGGTTTTAAATGTTGATAGAGTGTTGGTTTTCCTGTTTTCCTCGGGCAATCTATTCCACGTCATCAAAGGAGTTCGATTACTTACAACCAGACATGTCGTCCAATTGATGACAGACACAACAACGGGACCAACTCCAGGAGATCTTTGTTACGACAGCAGCGCCACTGGATACATAAACGTCAACCAGACCGTAGCAGAATGTCTACGCATTTTATAAGGAAGTGATTCAAAGGAATAGGAGGGGAAAATCAGACCTACTGAATTAACATATGGGCGTCAAAAGTAAAACCACGCAATGAATCAAGTTGACAGGCTTATCGTGTTTATCAGTATTATTTTGATAGGAGTCATGAGACATTTCAGTGCTGATAGAAGTCATGAGATAGTTCAGTGCTGATAGAAGTCATGAGATAGTTCAGTGCTGATAGAAGTCATGGGACATTTCAGTGCTGATAGAAGTCATGGGACATTTCAGTGCTGATAGAAGTCATGGGACATTTCAGTGCTGATAGAAGTCATGGGACATTTCAGTGCTGATAGAAGTCATGGGACATTTCAGTGCTGATAAAAGTCATGGGACATTTCAGTGCTGATAGATGTCATGAGACATTTCAGTGCTGATAGATGTCATGAGACATTTCAGTGCTGATAGAAGTCATGGGACATTTCAGTGCTGATAGAAGTCATGGGACATTTCAGTGCTGATAGATGTCATGGGACATTTCAGTGCTGATAGAAGTCATGGGACATTTCAGTGCTGATAGAAGTCATGAGACATTTCAGTGCTGATAGAAGTCATGGGACATTTCAGTGCTGATAGAAGTCATGGGACATTTCAGTGCTGATAGAAGTCATGGGACATTTCAGTGCTGATAGATGTCATGAGACATTTCAGTGCTGATAGAAGTCATGGGAATTTTCAGTGCTGATAGAAGTCATGAGATAGTTCAGTGCTGATAGAAGTCATGGGACATTTCAGTGCTGATAGAAGTCATGAGATAGTTCAGTGCTGATAGAAGTCATGAGACATTTCTGCTGATAGAAGTCATGGGACATTTCAGTGCTGATAGAAGTCATGGGACATTTCAGTGCTGATAGAAGTCATGAGATAGTTCAGTGCTGATAGAAGTCATGGGACATTTCAGTGCTGATAGAAGTCATGAGACATTTCAGTGCTGATAGAAGTCATGGGACATTTCAGTGCTGATAGAAGTCATGAGATATTTTCAGTGCAGATAAAAGTCATGAGACATTTCAGTGCTGATAGAAGTCATGAGACATTTCAGTGCTGATAGAAGTCATAGGACATTTCAGTGCTGATAGAAGTCATCAGACATTTTCAGTGCAGATAAAAGTCATGAGACATTTCAGTGCTGATAGAAGTCATAGGACATTTCAGTGCTGATAGAAGTCATGAGACATTTTCAGTGCAGATAAAAGTCATGAGACATTTCAGTGCTGATAGAAGTCATGAGATAGTTCAGTGCTGATAGAAGTCATGAGATAGTTCAGTGCTGATAGAAGTCATAGGACATTTCAGTGCTGATAGAAGTCATGGGACATTTCAGTGCTGATAGAAGTCATATGACATTTCAGTGCTGATAGAAGTCATGGGACATTTCAGTGCTGATAGAAGTCATGGGACATTTCAGTGCTGATAGAAGTCATGAGATAGTTCAGTGCTGATAGAAGTCATGAGATAGTTCAGTGCTGATAGAAGTCATGGGACATTTCAGTGCTGCTTCGTTTGGTGGATGTGTTGATATACTAACGATGCTGTTTAAAATCTTGAAAACCACAGCGTGTAAAATAAAAAATGTGTTTAACTTTCAGCGGTACACATCAAAACAACTCTTTTATTCAAGGGGGCATTATTAATTTTTTTTGTCCCCCCCCCTAGAAGACCAGTGTGTGCAGGGTCGATCTTAGGCCACTGCAACCTATACGGCCGCAGTGGGCTTTGCACTTTCATAGGCCCCGCCTATCTTAATTTTAACGTATATTATTCTTATTAATTCCGTAACCCTTCCCAGACTAGGTCACGCGCAATCAGTTTTTCATACTAAGCCGCATAGGGCCCCGCAATTGCTATGACCGGCCCTGAGTTCGTGATAGGGATCAGTGGCGTCACTAGGGGGTGCGGTGAGGGCGGGCCACCCTGGGTGACACCAAACCTAGTGACGCCTCTGATAGGGATTATATGGTGCTGACTCATTTTAATTCTCTCAAGCTCATTTAGACATAACAACTTGTTAACCGTGTCAAAATTGTTAACATTTGACTAGCCGTATTGATCTTCATAGCCGTGGTTAATTTTTGACTTTCTTTATCTTAGTTTACAAAATGACATTGCAATGAAATTATCCGAATGTTAAATTGTTTCACCGTGATCATAGACTAGTACTGAACACTGACCATCAATGAAATAAAAAAAATCTCCACATGAATGTTTGCGTCTTTTAATATCCCAGTAAACTTTTATAATGTAAATTCTAACTTAAACGTTAAACGTGCAATAAATCATAATGACGTATTACGTCACGTGTTTTTCCCAGAGGTCTTGAGGGAATTTTATCCTAACGACATCCGCGCACGCGCCGTGACCCGCCCACCGCCCGATTACACCAGCGCACAAAACCACCCCTATAAACCACAGATGTATCCCCATCATCGCAACCTATTGCCCCCCCCCCTCCACAATCTACTAGTGCTGGCATTATTTGCGGCAAGAGTTACAGAGCCTCCGCGACCAACGTTACTACGACCGTCTGTGGCACAAAACTTTAAACGTTATTCAACTTTCAAAGAAAGAAACAAGTAGTTTTATTTCACTAAGAGAATTTGGTTGTATTTAGTTTGTCAGTTTCTTAAGCGTTTTTTTAATAAAAAAAACTAGTTGGAATTTATTTTTCTTACATGGACCCCATGCTACCTTTTCATGAGCTTTTCGTTTGATCGTCAAATTTCGCGACTGCTGGGTTGTTTGGGGTTTTAATCGAGGATTTTTTTTTCTTCTTGAAAGCTGTTTTTTCTCGGCTGTTTTTTTGTTTTCTTGTAGCTGTTTGTTCTTGTCTTCTTAGCTGTTTGTTGTTTTCATCTAAGATGTTCGTTGTTTTCTATAAAGCCGTTTGTTGTTTACTTCTAAGCTGTTTTTTGTGGTTTTCTTCAGAGCTGTTAGTTGTTTCTTCTAAGATCTTTCGTTTTTATTCATCCGAATTGCTATGACAATTTAATTTACACTTTTAAGAGAAACCCATCAAACAACAATAACATCCAACAAACAACAATAACATGCTCGGGCTCAAGATTCTCTCACACATGACGCGCCGAAAATTGGTATTTCATCAACTTAAAACTAACACAATGAAATCACATCTCCGTAAATTACCGTACAGGTCCCAACAGCCGCGCACGATCTTTACCCACTACTAACAAACCGAAACATGTATTACATACAGTATACAGGCCTGCTCGCCATGTCAAGTGTTTATCTACCCCCCCCCGCCCGCCCGCCCCCTCCCGGGCCTTCTCCGTATCTGCAAGAAGTGATGTTTCCTGCATTAAATCCTCAATTGATAGAACGGGGAATGAATGTAATCAAGAGGGGGGAAACGCCTTCACACATTCTCGGAGACGGGATTTTTCGAGGGCGTCTCCGACTCGGCCCCGCGTGTAAATGTCGACAGATGAAATGTCCGCCTCGTAAGAGCGGGGGGGGGGCATATAAGAGATAAACGATTTTCAACGGCACATTCAACACTCAAAACATAGTCCAAAATTATCGTTACTCCTAAATAAAATAGTGTAAAGTAGTGTGTTTTTTTCCCCTACGTATTTATAATTAAACATTGTCCAAGCCCTTGCTCAGAATTATAGTCTTCCAAATCAGGGTTATTCTGAGCTTGTTTGATTTTACCGCTAACTACATTAAATGATATATTTATTATAGAAGGAACTTATATATAATGCGTATAGAGCCGTGGTGGCGAACCTTTTAAGACCTTTTTACACGCTTTTTACACGCTTTTATTTAAGTCATACTGTTTGTATGTTGTAACCATCCATCCATCCTTCCTTCAAATCTTGAAAAGTAAAATTAAACCACTTCTGATGGTCCTAGAGATCTCAAAATTTTACCACAGATAGATCTTGGATGACAATGCATTGTGTCAAAATTTCAGATCGATCGAATGTACCGTAATTAAATTAATCAATTTTTAGTTTATCTCTATTTATCACTGTTTAGAATGTATAGTCGTCTGCTAGAGTTGACCTCAACGGCTCACTGGTTTCACTCCAGCCGTTGTTTACCAAATTCCCGTGTTTACAGCAAGAGCAGGGGAGATCAGCGCATTTTAGTCTGTAAATATTTGTAATAAAATCGTGTCCTTTTTTAAAAAAGATTTTTTTACATTTTACTTATTACTTTTACGGCCGAGTGGCCAAAATTCAAACCAAAACCCACTTATTTATAGTTAGAGCTAAGTGCCAAAACTCCTATGAAACAAGTATATGGGGTCGGGGCTGAGCTGGTCTGAGTAAGGAAGCAATATTTTAGTCGCGTGCCGGCTGATGAGGCTGTGCGTGGCGACTGTGACACGCGTGCTATAGGTTCGCCATCACCGGTGTAGGGGATTGTTCCTGTTGCTGGGGGACATACAAACTTAAATCAATATTAGGGTCCCAATAAAATATTTGTCCAGTCTGTCCCACGAAACCCACAAGTCCACCTATAAGGCTATCCCGTACGTCCAGCTACACAACTTTTAATTAAGTACGTCAATCTATTATGTCCAGCAATGAGATTATCCCGTAAACCCAAATCTATTTCTTCGTTCTAGATTCTAGACTTTCACGTTTAACCGTTTCACCGAACAGTTGGACTTGTTTCATTTAACGTGACACCCGTGTCCCGGGAATGTCCTCGATGAACCCATGACCCCAAAGGGAGGCCATCATTCAAGCGACAGAACCGCCACCAATGTAACTTTACTCAAGGGCGTCGTGAAAACACAGGGCCTCGTGTAAGAATGCGTGGAGACTTTAAATTACCTCGTCCCTGGGACATGTTGATTCACGGAGACTAAACATGACCTCCTCTCCCCCCTCCCCCCAAACATGCCACGTTTGGCAAACACGTGATCGGAGACAGGTCCATCTACTCAAGCAAATAGATTTCAAATTTAGGGGTTCTCATCTTACGATAGATTGGGGTCAGGGGAGGGGCTACTTTTACGATTTTAAACCAAGCGTCCACTTGCGACCTAAGAACACCCGAAAGCACAATTGTTTGGTCGGATTTAATGAATGAAATTAAACAACCCCGTAAAAACAAAGTTTTTGACTATAAATCCCTTATATATGAGACATAACTAAAAGTATTGTTTATGTTATATATAACATCCATCGCGCGACAAACATTTACAGACTGAACGCGACAGAACTCCCTTGCTGTAAACACGAGGATGTGGTCGTGGATGGCTTGAGTGAACTCCAGTGACACGTAAAATGTAAACAAAAACAGACGGCTATATAGAGTAACATAGAGATAAACTAAAAATGCATTAATTTAATTACGGTACGTTTGATCCATCTATCTGAAATTTTGACACAATGTATTGTTAGGATTACACGAGTCTATGTGCAAAATTTAAGCTCGATGGCATCATGGGAAGTGTGTCATTTTTTTACTTTTGTTTTTTCCGCCCGCCCGCGAACCACAGACAGAGATGACGGCAGACAAGATTTCGAAGTAAATATAAGGGATTTAATATTGCGTGGTTATAACAAAGGGTCAAGTTCTTTAGACCTGGGGTTGGCAATCTGAAGCCCGTTAGGGTGTGTCGTGTGGTTGCGTGAACCTGGAGCAAATTTGAAACCATCAATAAATACATGCCAAAGTCGACATCTTGTTCTTGAGCTGAGACTGACTTGTATTTGTTGCGGCACTTCATGGCCCGCTGATGGTGCGGCACTTCATGGCCCGCTGATGGTGCGGCACTTCATGGCCCGCTGATGCGACCCACACCCTGAAAGATTTGCCCAGCACTTCTTTCAACGAACGCATATATAAGAAAACATACGAATTTCACAACTCTTGTCGCAGTGCTTGTGAAGTTCTCTCCTAAGTGTAGCAGTAGAAAACGAGGATTTTAAAACTGAATTAACTGACCAATGGCGATATAGTAAATCTTTATATTATATATATATATATATATTATATATATAATATATTATATATATATATATAATATATATTATATATATATATATATATATATATATATATAACTTAAGAGATATCTTAAAAGCCCAGAAACTAGATTAAATCTACGGCTTGGGTGAGGGGAGGGGGGCAGGCGACAACAATCAACTTAGACTTACGTTGCACTAGGCTTCTGTCGTCTGTCGTCTGGTTCAAGTGGATCCCGAAATCAACGTCATTACTTTTTATCGAGCTGCCTGACACGGTTGGGTGAACCCGTCAAGTGGGTTACACTACCTTGTAACTGTTGAACCGTGCATTCCGGGCGCAATTTGAACTATTGACTTGTGGCCCTACTCAGCGCAGTTTGGATTTTGCCTACACAGCACAGACTTACTGATTGATTTCATTAGGTCTTGGTATGCTAATGTCCACCAGAGTAGGCTAATGCCGAGCAGTTTTGTGACAAGCTTTGGTGTCGCCGGGAGCAGATCGAGGCCCTCTATCAAGAAAAGCGACGCGCGGCGCAAATTGAGGGCTCCCGACTTTCCCGAACTTGTTTCACCACAGCTAGTTGCCTCGAATTGTTTTCATTGAAATGTAAGGAGAGTGTAAATTTTGTAAATTGTTTTAATCGCTGATATCTAAGCGGAACAAGCACGACAGTCCAGCATGGATAAAGTTAGCGCTAGAAGAACGTATTCATTCATTCATTCATTCATTCATTCATCACTCATTCATTCATTCATTCATATCTAAGTAAGTATAATGATCACAAAGGAAACATGCACATTTAAAAAAAAATTCGGCAATTTGTCATCACACTTGTTGCCCCCGTGGCTGAGTCAACACTATCAGAGTCGTGTCCTCAGAGAAGAATATGACACTGTTTGGTGGGAGATGAAATGGCCTGCGACTCTTCAACTGACACACCGTTCATCCCTTACAAATAGGCAGAGGTGCCATGAAACCCATGTCACCACATTTTCCATACTGCAGCATTAAGCAAGCCATGATATAGTTCAATGTTCCCGAGAAAAAGAGATTATCTTACCACATTGACATTTCCTTTTTTTCATCATTTATAATGAAAAGAACAGTAAAAATCAGAATATGAATTTGAGGATAAATGAAAATAATACATATTTAGCACATTTTTATATCATACATTGTTTAAATTTAGTTTCAGCACCCCATCCGTTACCCCACATTCACCTCACATCCACCCCGCATTCACCTCACCCTCAAAATTTTAATCCTACAAATTATTAAAAAGTGTGTTTGTATGGGTGTGTGTGTGTGTGTATGTAAGTAAAAATCCTGTAAGTCGGTCTTAAAGTAGGCCCTATGTCATTTTTGTTTATTATCTTAATCCACCCTCACATGTTTTTACTTCATGGAATACGGCCCTTCATGCAAAAAGTTTGGAAACCCCTTGCTATACATTGTATAATGTCTCCCATGTGTCAATAGAGCAATAGAAAAATAAGTACTAACCTGTCAATAGAGCAATAGAAAAGGAAGTACTAACCTGTCAATAGAGCAATAGAAAAGGAAGTACTAACCCGTCAATAGAGCAATAGAAAAGGAAGTACTAACCTGTCAATAGAGCAATAGAAAAGGAAGTACTAACCTGTCAATAGAGCAATAGAAAAGGAAGTACTAGCCTGTCAATAGAGCAATAGAAAAGGAAGTACTAACCTGTCAATAGAGCAATAGAAAAGGAAGTACTAACCTGTCAATAGAGCAAAAGAAAAGGAAGTACTAACCTGTCAATAGAGCAATAGAAAAGGAAGTACTAACCTGTCAATAGAGCAATAGAAAAGGAAGTACTAACCTTGCTATTTATTCACATTTATATTTCAAAAAACTCTGAAAAATCCGGTTCCCTAAAATATGAATATACATGTTCTATTTATTTATTACCAATTGGCTGACAAAAGAACAAAGCATACTGTGAAATGCGTTTGATTTATACATTAACATCCAGACCCCTTGGCCTTCCGTTATATATTTTGTGTGCCTGCGTGTGTGTATTGTGTGTCTGTGTGTCTGCGTACATGCGTGAGCGCGCACGCGAGTGTGTGTGGGCGAATTTACTTGTATTAAATGAGAACCCTTGTTAGGCCTATCTAACGTCCCATCAGTGTAGTAACTCTAGTGTCACTACGCTTGAGCAATCTGCGTGTAAGTTTGTCATCTAATACCTGGACGGCGGTGTAGCTTAGGGCAGTTCTTCTCAAAGTGGTGGTCCGCTGACCAGTGCCTGTCCGTGGGCCATCGACCGCCGGTCCGCAAACGTTATCAAGAAAGGACACACAAATCAAATGATCATTCTCCATTCTCATCCATTAATACTAACCATATAGAACAAGTCTTTTTTCGACAATAAGCACATAAAATGAAACATAACAACATAAAATTTAATTACATTTCAGTACCATGTCAGTACAGGGAAAATATTGCACCGGTCCCTGGTGCAATAAAAAAAATCCTGCTGGTCCGCCATATTAAAATGTTTGAGAAGCACTGGCTTAGGGGACCAGCTGCAATAGTATTCGATCATCACTTACGAAAGTACTTCTCAAAGTGGTGGTCCGCTGACCAGTACCTGTCCGTGGGGCATCCGCCGCCGGTCCGCAGAAGTTATCATAAAAGGACAGGAAAAAAATGTCAGTGCAGGGAAAATAGTGCACCGGTCCCTGGTGAGATAGAAAAAATTACTGCCGGTCCGCCATACTAAAAGGTTTGAGAAGCACTGACTTACGATGTAGTCGGGGGGTAACAAAAATTGTGAGCCAACAAGCGTCAGTCACCTAAATTTTTGTCTGAATTTGGAATCGATTCAAACAATGACAATCGCATATTCACCCCTGTGATTAGAAAAGTTGACATATCGGTGGGGTTTTCTTTTTGTTTTTGTTGGGGTTGTTTTTGTTGTTTTTTTTTAAAATATGCAGTGGTGACATTCTCCCCAAGCTGCATGGCTTTATTCGTGAAGAGACGGGGCGGGGCGGTGGGGCGCCATGAATTGTGACCTAGAAACTTAAGAAACACTAGAGGATAGAAGAACCCAGAGCAAAGTAGTAATAACACATGAAGCATTGAATTCTAATTCGGAAATACAGCACAATATTAATCTGATACACCACTCAAATAGACGGATAAAAAAAAGCTTTTTTTTTAAAAATATATATTCGCAAGCAAAAAAACAACATGCAAATCCTTGTTCTATGCGTCTAGAAAGCGGGCGTGGTATGGGTTTAGTAAACAAACCTGAGTGTGTGAGAGAGAGAGAGGGTGGGGAGTGGTAGAAGTTGGGAGGGAGTGATGGAAGGAGAGTGAGAGAGATGGAAGAGAAGTCGGGTGGGAGGGATGCAGGAAGTGGTCGAAACGTATTTATAAAACTTAAAGTTTATCGGCATTTATCAGCGGTTCTCAGTCATCCTCAAGCCGCCACCTTCTATAGGTTCAGCTCGTATGTAGACGAAACTACGTGTGTGAGTGGAGGGACCCGCGTGTGCGAGTGGAGGGACGCGCGTGTGTGAGTGTAGGGACCCGCGTGTGTGAGTGGAGGGACCCGCGTGTGTGAGTGGAGGGACCCGCGTGTGTGAGTGGAGGGACCCACGTGTGTGAGTGGAGGGACCCGCGTGTGTGAGTGGAGGGAACCGCGTGTGTGAGTGGAGGGACCCGCGTGTGTGATTGGAGGGACCTGCGTGTGTGAGTGGAGGGACCTGCGTGTGTGAGTGGAGGAACCCGCGTGTGTCAGTGGAGGGACCCGCGTGTGTGAGTGGAGGGACCCGCGTGTATGAGTGGAGGGATCCGCGCGTGTGTGTGGAGGGACCCGCGTGTGTGAGTGGAGGGACCCGCGTGTGCGAGTGGAGGGACCCGCGTGTGTGAGTGGGGGGACCCGCGTGTGTGAGTGGAGGGACCCGCGTGTGTGAGTGGGGGGACCCGCGTGTGTGAATGGAGGAACCTGCGTGGGAACTGATGGAGGATTGATGTCTCCGTTCCCACAGTCCACGGGAAATATGTTTCTGGTGGTATTAGCCCCCCCCCCGCCCCGTAAAAGAGTCGTTTCAAACTACCAAAGGGCCTCGACATACTGGTTGAGAAACGTTGGCATAAATGGTCGTCAGCAACCACCCCCGCCCCGCAAACTCCGATTTGAACCCAAGGAATTCTTGTTATAAACGAATCCCTTGTTCGGCTATTCTTACACCTTACCGGATATTTTTTATTTTTTTTTGTGGGCAAGTTTATGTAGTTCAAAAACTCAAACTGTTATACACAGGGGAAGCGTTTATCTCTCCGCTTCACACACTCCTACACACTCTACACACAACAAACACGTGCACACTCGCTCGTGGGATTTACGGTGATGGACGAGGGCCTCATTGGTAGCCACGCCCCTCTTCTGGTTACTCTCGGGTCTGACTTATGGTGATAAAATACATCCAGAAAGAAGTAGGGGGGAGCTCCTCAGCCATTACTGAACAACGAATATATATATATATATATATATATATATATATATATATATATATATATATATATATATATATAAAATATATATACTAGTGTATTACCCGTCCAAAATGACGGTAGCCTTCAAAATAAATACATTTCAGCTGAAATCTACTTATTTTGAAATAATACACATCAGAATACAAAATAATGTAATACAGAACTTTCATTTATTGTATTTATTTTTATTTTATTCATTTATTTTCATATTGCACAATTTTATGGGGAACGTTCGCAAAGAGTTATTTTTGGTGCAGTAAATTGATGCGCTGCTTTCTAAAATTAGTAGCATCACGGACAGACAGACGCGACATACATTGAAAATTATGTATGTTGATATTTAATAAATATATGCGTTAAACAGGAGTGAGTAATTGAAAGAATTTTCCCTCCAAATAACTGAATACTGATGCATGCAAACAATCTAAATATTTAAATACCCATGCACTTATGTGGTATGGGTGCTTTGAAAACTGTTAACCCATTTATTACAGACAAATGTTAACACTTCTCTAAGAACAAACCACAAACAACGATGTTGTCGCTCTCCTGACCATTTGGCGTGAAGCCCGTGACGCTTTGTTCGTTCTTTGTTCCCGGGAGGTAAAAACCGTTGATTCCTTTCAAGGCTATCTATCACCGTATGCATACACGCCGTTATATCGTTGACAACATCTACGTATATAGATATGGAAAACTTATTTTATAATAATTTGTTGTCTTGTGCAGTGTGGTTAGGGAATCGAAAAAAAAGTGTGGTGGGGGTGGGGGGGCAGCGTAGTTTTTTTATGAAAGCCGATGCAGAAAAATAGATAACTTCACTGGCGGCACTAAGATTGGCTGCGCTACTAATTTAATAGTTTTTAATTATTATTTTTTTTGGTTCTTGTTTTACATATTAATGAATTTTTTTATAAACGGTTAGAGGTTTACTTGCAATAAATTAAACTCAAACCAGAGGTTAAGTTAAAAACGTGAACTTCAAAATACAAAATGTGTATTAAGCTGATCTGGCTAGGAAAGCATATAATAAACACGAAGCAGAAAATACGTCAATCATTTATAATACATTGCGAGAGCTTTTAACACTGGTTCTGAACTCATATTTATACCAAATTTTATAGACGATACCGAGTTATGTATATTTGATAGACGATACCGTTTTATGTATATTTGATAGACGATACCGAGTTATGTATATTTTATAGACGATACCGAGTTATGTATATTTGACAGACGATACTGAGTTATGTATATTTGATAGACGATACCAAGTTATGTATATTTTATAGACGATACTCAGTTATGTATATTTGATAGACCATACCAAGTTATGTATATTGTATAGACGATACCGAGTTATGTATATTTTATAATTTTATAGACGATACTGAGTTATGTATATATGAAAGACGATACTGAGTTATGTATATTTTATAGACGATACAGAGTTATGTATATTCTCGACTTATTGCCAACATTAGAGTTAGAGATTACGTGCGAAACTTGAAGCCCATTCTTTTAAACTTCTAGATAGCGTCACCGTGACAAAGTACAGACATAATCTCTACACCAAACCTACACAAAAGAGAGCTCATTTAAAAATAATTCATGAATATAACTCATGTATACTCATATATATATACGAAACACTTCAATAGACTGCGTGCGTGTAAAGTGTGTATGTATGAAGAGAGAGTGTGGGCGACCGTGTAACAGTAAGTCTTACCATGATGCAATACGAGCTGGATGTTCTGTTACTTTCATTTAACCATGGAAGCATTGCGGTACAATTTCATTTTTTTAAAAAGTAACATATAAAATATATCAACATTCATAATTCAAATTGAAAGTATTTAACTGTTGGTGACAAAAATGTTTAATTGTGGCTCTGTTACAGTTGCCATTCAGAGTTTGGCCCATTGCAGAATTATGAATGGACCCTGAGGGGGTTGGGGGTGCGGTAAAAGCATTCTATGATAATTATACACTTACAGCCACAACGTATTCAATATAAAGTTGTTATAGGCTCTGTCTCTATTAGATTTAGATAGACCAAATAGAAATGTCAGTCTACTCCCCTATTCTTCCACATACAGACTCTCTTATTCTCAATCTCTGACTTTATTTCTATCTTTCACAAACACACACACACACACACACACTCACATACAAACAAACCAAAGCACTAGATAATACCGGCACTTTCGAATGGGTCAACGTTGAAACGAAGATATAAAAAGGTGAAGAATATATATAAGTAGGAGTATAAACAATAATAAACATAGATGAATTTTTTAAAAATCTTACACAGAAGAAGACGTCGATGCAATATCCGAAAATTCTAATCCATTAAAATGTTTCACAAAGATGAAGGCCAGAACTTGTTTTCCATCTTGAGAATTTCACCATTTTATAATCCAGACACTTGCGAGACAACTTTAAAAAGCAACAAAAAATTACAAATTTAAGCTTCTCGGAACCACCAGCGTAACTTACGCCTGCAGTCACCACACAAAATATACGTCCGGAAGGCAACACGAGGCAATACGAGCCTCCGAATGCGAGACGGCTACGAGATAGTGAACTAAAACTCCAGGGCTGAACAAGACGCGCGGATTTTACTGCTACAGCAGCGCAGTATTTTTAATGTTTGCTAGAGTTTGCCTTAGTTTTCTTCATGTTTTAAACTCTATACTGTTCAGAGTTTATAGCAGTAAACAAAATATGGGTGAGCCTGCAATCAGACTTACAGAGTTTATAGCAGACTAGTTGGGTGTAGGTTGATAAAAAAAATGTGAATATTTATTTAATATAATATAATAATTTGAGAAATGGGCTCACTGGGCTTTACATAAACATATAGTAATATCTATCTATCCATCTCCCCATCCATCCATCCATTTATCCTTCAACCCATCAATCCATCCATCCACAATTCCACCCATCAATCCATCCATCGATCTATCTGTATGTATAAGATGTACGTCTGTTTGTCTTTTATGACTTTCTAAACCATTTTTTCTGATTGCCATGAGAACCGAGAGTACATTTACCCAAAGGACAATGGCAACATAGTTTTTTAAAGATTATTACTTTTTGAGGACCTATTGGGTCTAAATGTGTCGTTTTTAAATCCCTTATATTAACTTCACCGGAGTCTCTGTCTCTCTCTCTGTCTGTCTTGGGCGGGCGGAAAAACAAAAGTAACAAATGACCCACTTTCCGTGATCCGATCGAGCTGAAATTTGGCACACTGACCCGTCTGACCTAACAATGCATCGTCTCAAAATTTCAGATCGATCAAACGTACCGTAATTAAATTAATGCATTTTTAGTTTATCCTTATATGAGGTATGTAATTAGAATTCACGGTTTGTTATTGTTTTTTTCCCACGTGAAATTTTGAGCTGACGCATTGAGGCGACCCAACGAAGCGACGGGGCGCTTTTGTTTACATTTTACGTGTCACTCTGAGCTCGGTCAAGCGAATCAGTGACCAGACTTTTGCCCTCTCACCCCTCCCACCCACCCCTTCCCCCCCTAGGGTTATGAAGCAAACTTGAGTTAAGACAGATTCAGTCTGTAAATGTTTGAAAATAATCAATACTGTTAGTTATGTCTCATATATAAGGGATTTATAGTCAAAAACTTTGTTTTTAAGGGTTTGTTTTATTTCTTTTTAAATCCCTTATATTAACTTCGCGGCAGTCTCTGTCGTCATCTCATCATCTCTCTCATCATCTCATCATCTCATGGGCGGGCGGAAAACAAAAGTCGAAAATGACCCACTTCCCGTGATTCCATCGAGCTGAAATTTGGCACACTGACCCGTCTGACCTAACAATGCATCGTATCAAAATTTCAGATCGATCAAACGTACCGTAATTAAATTAATGCATTTTTAGTTTATCCTTATATGAGGTATGTAATTAGAATTCACGGTTTGTTATTGTTTTTTTCCCACGTGAAATTTTGAGCTGACGCATTGAGGCGACCCAACGAAGCGACGGGGCGCTTTTGTTTACATTTTACGTGTCACTCTGAGCTCGGTCAAGCGAATCGGTGATCAGACTTTTCCCCTCTCCCCCCCCACCCACCCCTCCCCCCCACTAGGGTTATGATGCAAAGTTGAGTTAAGACAGATTCAGTCTGTAAATGTTTGAAAATAATCAATACTGTTAGTTATGTCTCATATATAAGGGATTTATAGTCAAAAAACTTTGTTTTTACGGGTTTATTTTATTAAATCCCTTATATTAACTTCGCGGCCGTCTCTGTCTGTCGTCATCTCATCATCTCTCTCATCATCTCATGGGCTGGGCGGGCGGAAAAAGAAAAGTCGAAAATGACCCACTTCCAGTGATCCGATCGAGCTGAAATTTTGCACACGGACCCGACTCACCTAACAATGCATCGTATCAAAATTTCAGATCGATCGATCGTACCGTAATTAAATTAATGCATTTTTAGTTTATCCTAATATGAGGTATGTAATTCAAATTTACTGTTTGTTATTGTTTTTTTCTTCCACTTCCACGTGAGTTTGAGTTGACGCCGACCGTCGTGTTGACGCCGACCGTCGTGCCGACACCCCCTCACGTCCCACCCCCATTTATTCTTTTTTTTTCTAAAATGGGCTAACTAAAAATTATTTTAAACATCGTCTACTGGGTGGATGAATGGATTTTGACCAAACTTGGCACACAAGAACTTGATGGCCCAAATTAAAATAATATAGGACATAATACCACAACTTTTACTGCTACTACTTTATTATATGACTATTTTATAAAAGTAAGAGTAATCCAAAATCCAATTTATACATTAGTTTATGTTTATTGCACAAAAATTTCTTGGCAACTATTTAATGATAATAATTAAAATACTGGTAATTGAATATAGTTCCCTTAATTAAACAAACACACTACTTGAAATTCCAATATAAATGCAAGACTAGGAAAAAACCAAGTTGAAACGAAGGACGCAATAATCTTCTGGATTGAAAAAGCGACTGTGGTCAATGCTCATACCTGGGGACGACCCATGAGGACATTCAAGCCGGATACATATGTCAAATATTACAATCAGGCAGTTTCAAATGACCTTCAATATACCCCCACATTTCTAAGGAACCATAATGACGTCATTCATTAACTTTTAAATTTGTCAAATAGTTTTAACCCACTCATATAGTTAAACATACATCTTTTTTATATAAAAAAATTCCCTTATATCAATTTCACCGTCTTGTCGTGGTCCCACCCGCGGAAAAAACAAAAGTAAAAAAATGACCCACTTCCCATGATCCTATCGAGCTGAAATTTTGCACATAGACTTGTATCACCTAACAATACATTTTATCAAAATGTCAGATCGATCGAATGTACCGTAATTACATTAATGAATTTTTAGTTTATCTCTATGTATCTCTATCTAGCATGTGTAGCGTTTGTTTTAGTTGACCTGCACGGATCTCTGGAGGTTCATTCCAGCCCTTGATGTCACATGGGTCTGTCGTGTGGTGCGTGTTCTATTGAACATAATCAACACTTTTAGTTATGTCTCATATATAAGGGATTATTAGTAAAAAATTTGTTGTTGTTTTCTTATCGTACCAAGAGAAAGAGAAAAGATTCAATTACTTCGTCGCCTTATTTATTTCCTATAATAAAGACAGGCAACAAACTTAGTTCCAAGACAAATTATTTAACTGTCTCCTCCCTGTCGGATTGCGTGACATGGGCTTTAGCATGTAAACCTGAGGCTGGCGTACCATCTTGCTGAAACACTGTTTGTTTAGAGAGAGATTTCCAGTAGACGTTATAAGGCCGGATTACGCTATTTGAGCAGCTAGAGAAGGCGTGTCCAACATCCCTCCCGCGGGCCAAGTAAGGCCCAAGCTTAAATTTTAACATGTCCGCGGCCTCATGTTAAATAATTAACCGACTCGTGTATGTTTTCTGTAACGACGACATTATTATTACACGCTTTTATTTAAGTCCTACTGTTTGTATGTTGTATCAATCCATCCATCCTTCCTACAAATCTTGAAACGTAAAATTAAACCACTTCTGATGGTCCTAGAGATCTCAAAATTTTACCACAGATAGATCTTGGATGACAATGCATTGTATCAAAATTTCAGATCGATCGAATGTACCGTAATTACATTAATCAGTTTTTAGTTTATCTCTATTTATCATTATTTAGAATGTATAGTCGTCTGCTAGATTTGACCTCCACGGCTCACTGGTTTCACTCCAGCCCTCGTTTACCGAATTCCCGTGTTTACATCAAGGGAAGGGGAGATCAGCGCGTTTCAGTCTGTAAATGTTTGTAAATAAAAGCGTGTCCTTTTTAAAGAAAGATTTTTTTACATTTTACTTATATGTATTAGATAAGCCGAAGCCATTACATGTTTTGAATAGAAAATACTATAAGGTCAAATGATGTCAAATATCCATGATATCTTAATTGTTACCATCATAGTATTTATTACAAAAAGTCGATGAAGTTATGTGTACAAACATGGATGACGTTCAAAGGCAAAAATCGATTTCGTTATATTGTTTATTTTTGTCGACTCGGACAATGAATGTGACGTCGGTGTACTTAAAAATTATCTTTTTCATCACAACTTTTGTCCCAAACTTTTTGGCTCTAGTTATATTTACATTTACTTTATTTTAAATTACGTAGCAGAAAATAAACATCTTAATTCCATCACTTGGCTATTATCTATCCAATTTTTAAAAGATTTCAATAATGGAATAAGACACGTATAAAGTCTTTAAAAATCGCCATAGTCCAATGTTCCCTTTAAGATGCGTGGCCGCGCAGATATCTGACCTACGCCACACAGTAGTTGAGAATTAACGAGCAGCAAATTTTGTAACATATTGCACAACAAAGGGATGCTTTGCAACTTTGCAAACGTGTTTTGTCACTTTGCACACGGACCCATGCACCTTAGAGGGAACATTGGTATTGTCCCCTTCCCTCTTCCCCTCCCCCCCAACCACACAAACACACACAATTCACTCACAAAAAAATACAAACATGATTTAAAAGCCTGAAATCAATCTCAAAGAATTTTATTTTTGTTTATTATCTTAATACGGCCCGCGCATATTTTTACTTTATGGAATACGGCCCTCTTTGCTACAAGCTTGAACGCCTGTGAGGTAAAGTGTTCGGTGACCGGAGGAAATTTTCAAATTTCGGCTCTGAAACTATTCTTATCAATAAAAACAGCCCCCACCCCCCTTCCTCCCATTCCCATCTTGGAGCCCCGAATCCCCAGAGCCCGAAATATATCATATCCGTATTCTCTCTCTTAGCAACACCTCTGTTTTCATAGCTGGCCGTCGAGTTATTTTAGCAACACCTCTGTTTTCATAGTTAGCCGTAGAGTTATTTTAGCAACACCTCTGATTTCATAGTTAGCTGTCGAGTTATTTTGCTACAGAGCAGGGGCTCTTAATTGTTGACTAGGTTTTTATTTATTTTTGTGTGTGCGGGCAGTGCCACACCTCCTTCTCGATATCTAAACATTTGCCACACCCTCTCCGCAGAACAGTTTTCATGATATAAACAAATATTTCGCTGTTAGTAAAAAATACACCAGTAGAATTAATTCGCAAACAAAATATATGTATCAACATGAGTAGCTGTTAATATATGTATCAACATGAGTAGCTGTTAATATATGTATCAACATGAGTAGCTGTTAATATATGTATCAACATGAGTAGCTGTTAATATATGTATCAACATGAGTAGCTGTTAATATATGTATCAACATGAGTAGCTGTTAATATATGTATCAACATGAGTAGCTGTTAATATATGTATCAACATGAGTAGCTGTTAATATATGTATCAACATGAGTAGCTGTTAATATATGTATCAACATGAGTAGCTGTTAATATATGTATCAACATGAGTAGCTGTTAATATATGTATCAACATGAGTAGCTGTTAATATATGTATCAACATGAGTAGCTGTTAATATATGTATCAACATGAGTAGCTGTTAATATATGTATCAACATGAGTAGCTGTTAATATATGTATCAACATGAGTAGCTGTTAATATATGTATCAACATGAGTAGCTGTTAATATATGTATCAACATGAGTAGCTGTTAATATATGTATCAACATGAGTAGCTGTTAATATATGTATCAACATGAGTAGCTGTTAATATATGTATCAACATGAGTAGCTGTTAAATATATGTATCAACATGAGTAGCTGTTAATGAATGAATTAAAAAAAACTTTTTTTTTGTGAGCGCAGGGATTGCGGACCCTTTAGTTAAGAGCATTGATATCGTAAATGAGATAAGTTGCCAAAGTTAAACATTTTTATCAGTGGAAATCGGACTAAACCCTCTCAAAGGGTGCATCTGTGTGATTCTATACCCAACAGATAATTGTTGAGAAATTTTTAATCGTAATTGGACTTGATAAAGACAAACAAGGGAAGATGCAGAACGTGGGCCAGCGAAATTGTTCTTCTAATCACAATGTTTAGAGACACGAGCTGGTCACGACTAAATAGAGAGATGGTGTGGTTAGGACCAATGTTCCCTTTAAGCTGCGCGGCTTCGCATATATCTGACCGACGCCGCGCAGCAGTTAAAAAAAAACGATAGCGCAGAACAAAAAAATGGATGCTGTGCAACTTTGTTTGTTCACACATTTTTTTTTACTTTGCACACGGTCCAACGAATCTTAGAGGGAACATTGGTTAGGACTCAATCAAACGATGATCAAAGCAATAAGGTGGATGGCTATGTATGATGCCAGGACCCTACATGGGCTGTAGCTAGACTGATGGGGATCAAAGTAATAAGGTGGATGGCTATGTATGATGCCAGGACCCTGCATGGGCTGTAGCTAGACTGATGGGGGTCAAAGTAATAAGGTGGATGGCTATGTATTATGCCAGGACCCTACATGGGCTGTAGCTAGACTGATGGGGGTCAAAGTAATAAGGTGGATGGCTATGTATGATGCCAGGACCCTGCATGGGCTGTAGCTAGACTTATGGGGGTCAAAGCAATAAGGTGGTTTGCTATGTATGATGCCAGGCCCCTACATGGGCTGTAGCTGAACTGATGGGGATCAAGATTTAGAGGTTGTTATTTTATTATATTTTTTAAATGTTTTAAGGTAAGAGTAAAACTTAACAATTCTGTCTTCTTTATGGATCTACAATTAATCATGAGTTCTCTCTCTCTTATTTACATATATAATATATATATATATATATATATATTAGGGCTGTTAACGATTAATTGGAATCAAATCGTTAACTTTTGATTAAAGCCAAAAATTGAAATTTATGATGTCATTAGTAACACTTATTAAACGTTCTTTTTAAATCCTTTATTTATATTAACTCGTGGTGTCTGTTTGTTTGAACCCTTGATTGCTTGCTTGATTGTCGGTCGCCAAAAATTTTGATCGTTTTTTAACCCACTTCCTCGTAAGCTAGCGAGTCGAAATTTAGCAGGCAGTTTTGTGGCGATGATAAAAACTATGTATCAAAATTTCAGATCGATCGCATGTACCGTAATTAAATTATTGAATTTTTAGATTATTTTATTTATCTCTTTGTATCATGTTATTTTTTGAGATAGAGTGTCGCGGTGCGTATTATATTGAACAACCTTTCTGTCGCGCAATAAGGTGCATGCGTATTTAATTGACAACACTTTTTATAAACATATTCCTGATCGGTGCGCATTATATCAAACACGTTTTACGAGACATAACTACAATTTTGTATTTTTTGTATGGTCTTGCGCTGCGTATTATTATGAATATTCTTTTAGTTACGTCTCGAATATAAAGGATTTACAGTCAAAAACTTGGTATTTTGCGGGGTTTTTTTTAAATTGAAAATTTAAATAAAACTGGAATGTCTCCTTCATATGTCTTTCTATAACAGACAACGCAAAATGACAAGTGTGTTGACATTATTTGGTTCAAATGATGAGTGGGTATAATTGACAATATAACCAGCCGAGCTGAATGAACGATCATTCACATGGAACTGAGGTCACCGGTATGAACAAAACCGTCTTGGCAAGGAATGACATTATGGGATATCGGTGTTCATTAAGTGTCCACCATTGTAGAGCGCGAACGGATTCAGGAACTTTCATCTCCATTTTGTAACGCAGTAATTCATCAGAAGAGCTTTCGTCATTTTCTGTCTCTGAGTTAGACTCCATTACTGCCATTAGATTAATACACTTTTCATTTGGTTTGACAAGTAGGCGAAGTGTTAGAACCATGGTAGGCTAACTATATCAACATTTTGAACATTCCCGTCAGTCAATAGTTTAAAACCAAAATTTTCGTGTAATCGTCAGGAAATGTATTATTTATCGGCCGCTATTATTTATTTTTCTTTTTTACTTCCAATATTTTGTAAGTGATGGGTCGATTAATCGTTAAAAAATAATTTAATCGTCAAAATGTATAACGATTAAACTAGAAATTAATAGTTAATTTCCGCAGCCCTATTATATATACAGTATATATATATATACAGTATATATATATATATATATTTGTATCTCTTTATTTCCATCAGTCTCTCTCTCTCTCTCAAAATTAAAAAAAATTATAAAATAATGAAAAATTATATAATTTAATGACATAGACTTTAGGTTTTCGAAATAATTACTGAGAAATTTGACTGTATCAGTAACTCGGAATTCTGAAGTTGATATTCTTTTACATTTGTGTAACAAAAGAAAGCCATCAAGGCAACTTAGTTAGAGATAAAAACAAGTAATAAAAACTCGAATGGGTATTTAAACGCAATTTCCAACAAAGAATTTCAGATTTTTTTTATTCAAGGGAAATCATTCCAGATTTCATAAAAATTCGATTCAAATAAGTAATTCTGAAAATAAATACAATATGACGTCATATCCCTTCACACTACATCACACCAAGAATGTGTCAATACAATGCGCACCGCTCAACAATCTAACATAAGCATTCACAAATCGTGAAAATCCCATTAAATATCATTCTAGAACACATTAAACGTTATTTCAAATCAATAATTTTGAAACTAAACAAAAATAATCGCTATCTACAAATTGCTGCTTAAAAAACGATCAGAGATTTTTCAAAAAATTCCTTCTTCAACATTGTTCTAAATATTATTAGCTATTGTTTGGCGTTTGTTTCAACCCGATAGATGTTATGGTTGTCGAGAAATTGACAAAATACTGATATTTTTTCGAGTTTTTTTTTGTAAATTTTCCTGGAAATCCAGTAAAGCTTTTCAGTTTGTTTGTTTTTTTTGGCCGTTGCACATCCTTGGGACCTCCTTAGCATATTTACAAAAGACCCGAACCCTCAATCTGGTATGGTTCAGGAGGAGTTGCATATGCAAGCTCGAACAGTGCAGAGACATCTCGAATGTATAAACGCAAGTCCGAAAGGAAATTGCTCTAGAAAATTGTCTTTAATTTTATCCGCCTTTAATTGAGAACCTGTGACGGAAGCCAAGTAATTTCTCTCCTCCCCCCCTCCCCTGCATTTTCCTTTTTTCTACAACGATGTTATATTTGTCTGTCTTGTTTGACTGGTCGACTGGAGACATTCCACCGGCCAGCACGAGGAGGCGCGTGACCAGCAGAGGTCGTCTTCCCTTGTCTGATGCGCGGTACCTGCGTCCTAACGTCTGACGTCTGCACGCATGGTATGTGCAGTCAGAGCACGGCCTGGTGTGACCGTTAGCCCTTAGACAAGACATACTTATTGCCATTTTTATAACTGACGTATGCTGAACTGGACTATTACTGGCCTTTATGACGTAGGCTGTACAGGGCTGTTTTGCGTCCCTATGACGTTTTTAAAACAAAGACTTTTGCGGGTTTCTATGACGTAACTACGCACCAACTCTTAAGTTTTTTTATCGCCGTATGAGGGAATAAAATACACCGTGATTAAAAACAACGAGGCAGCAATGTAAAACCGGCAACACGAGAACCTAACCTGATAGATTGTATCTGAAGCATATCCCGCCTTCAATTTATATCAGCTCTTATCATTTGTGCCAGGGATCAGCGGCGTAGCCATTGCAAGTACCACCAGGGTCGGGCAAAATTATCTGTTGCCCTACAAGACATAAAAAGCGCCTCCCTCCGTATAAATAAAACAATTGCCTACACGGCTCAACCGCCCCTCCCGTTTAACCCTTTTTAACGCCTTGTTTGCGGTCGTATGTCTGTGACATCGTCGTCTCCTTAAGGCTCACGCCTATTGTTTTCAGTTTAAGTTTAGACTTCGGGATTGGAAAAAAAAAGGGGGGGGAGCGGGGCACACGCAAATGGGTTACTGGGGTTTAAGGTGAGGTTGCCGTGACCGTTCGCTAAATTAGTCAAGGCCGTGCATGTTTGGGGTAAAAAATTAGGGCCCGAGTGGGGGTGTTATATATAAATAGCCTTTTTCAAATTGGCTTAAGTGACTTGGTCGTTAACAGAAGATAGATAGATTAGTAAATATTATGTTTACAAACATATTTTGTTGCTCAGTCTTAAAACGCTAACCTGATTTAAATTGCAAAAGCAAGTGTTAGAACTTTTTAAAAAATTCATGGCTTTGGAAATTAAATGCAAATGTTCATCTGAGAATCCTTACAACTTGTTTCCAGAGTTGAAAGTCTGAAGACATCGTCAAGTCAGCTTTCTCGATAATTACTGAAGCTCAAACGACGCAGCACCGAGATCAAACGGTGAACGAAGATGAGTCACTCGACCAAGCCGAAATTTGCTATAGACTCGGAGTCATCAAAGAATCAATAGGTCGGTGTCAATAGGGAGTCAATAAGGGGTCAATAGGGAGTCAATAGGGAGTCAATATGTCGGTGGCATCAAGGAGACAATAGGTCAGCTGTTAGTAAGCAAATCGTGCATTGTTTGATACCACAATTTTAATGGCATTAAAATATAAAACGTAATTATAAGTGAAAAACGTGTATAGGTAAAAGAATATACATCAGGAGTCATAAGCCAAATAATAGATTGCCAAACAAGGACCTATAAAAACACTGACCTCTCCAAACATTGACCTCTCCAAACACTGACCTCCTCATAGAACACTGACCTCTCCAAACACTGACCTCTCCAAACACTGACCTCCTCTCCAAACACTGACCTCCTCATCGAACACTGACCTCCTCTCCAAACACTGACCTCCTCTCCAAACACTGACCTCCTCTCCAAACACTGACCTCTCCAAACACTGACCTCTCCAAACACTGACCTCTCCAAACACTGACCTCTCCAAACACTGACCTCTCCAAACACTGACCTCTCCAAACACTGACCTCTCCAAACACTGAACTCTCCAAACACTGACCTCTCCAAACACTGAACTCTCCAAACACTGACCTCCTCTCCAAACACTGACCTCCTCTCCAAACACTGACCTCCTCTCCAAACACTGACCTCCTCTCCAAACACTGACCTCCTCTCCAAACACTGACTCCTCTCCAAACACTGACCTCCTCTCCAAACACTGACCTCCTCTCCAAACACTGACCTCTCCAAACACTGACCTCTCCAAACACTGACCTCCTCTCCAAACACTGACCTCTCCAAACACTGACCTCCTCTCCAAACACTGACCTCCTCTCCAAACACTATCCTCCTCTCCAAACACTGATCTCCTCTCCAAACACTGACCTCCTCTCCAAACACTGATCTCCTCTCCAAACACTGACCTCCTCTCCAAACACTGACCTCCTCTCCAATTACTGACCTCCTCTCCAAACACTGACCTCCTCTCCAAACACTGACCTCCTCTCCAAACACTGACCTCCTCTCCAAACACTGACCTCCTCTCCAAACACTGACCTCCTCTCCAAACACTGACCTCCTCTCCAAACACTGACCTCCTCTCCAAACACTGGCCTCTCCAAACACTGATCTCCTCTCCAAACACTGACCTCCTCTCCAAACACTGACCTCCTCTCCAAACACTGGCCTCTCCAAACACTGAACTCTCCAAACACTGACCTCTCCAAACATTGGCCTCTCCAAACACTGGCCTCTTCAAACAATAAAAACTGCGACTGGAGAGAATCTCTGACCAATCTTAATGGCGCATCAGGAAACTCATGGTGTTCGTCCTTTGGTCAATTCATAACAACTTGTTATCTCAATAGTACTTGGGGAAGTCCGACACACACACACACAAATTCCTGACGCATTTATCTCCCCCTGGCCAGCAGACGTGACCTGGCATTAACCTGCGGCGTGAGTCACTTTAGTCTCGCAGACAAACAATGCGTGACAACCACGCTGGATCACCGCACACCTCGTCAAAAAGAGAGGCTTGGGGCTGGGTGGGGGAGGGGAGTGCATTGCTGTTTTTTAAAAAAAAAGATTTATTGTGGCTGCGATAGACACCTCACACACAAGCTTAACAAATAATTGCGCTACAAGGAACCGACCGAAAGACTGAGAGCAGTAAGGTCAAAGCTCACCAGCATTAAATTAAAATACAATACACGTCCAAGTTTTAAGCTACTAAGGATCAAAATGATAAAATAAAAGATCTGCCTTAAAAATAATTATTGTTACTACTCACAAAAAAATCGGTAACACAGTATGTAAAGAAGAGTAATCTCCCGTGGTCTCTTCTCGCGAGATTTTTATTTTAAACCCCGAGATTTTCGCTTTCTACATTAAAGCAGCATGACGCATGTAATCGTAATGGTCACTTGCTAGTAAACCGTGTTAGCCAACTCACGGCCTGCTTCATCCGGCCGGCATGATTATCAGCCCAACATCTACCGGTCGGACTCCAGTGTGAAAGTGGACATAATCAAAACAAGTGTCATGTGAACAATTCTTTAATTAATCTATTGCGTGATTTGCTTTATCCCATTCGTTAAATTTCCCTTGGAGCCGCCTTATTACCAGTAACCGGTAACAATTTTACTATACGGGTTACTCGAGTTCCCAATAACAGCTCTACTCACCCCACCTTCACTCATACAAATAAAAACAGGGGTGACCTGGCCCTGCGCCCAAAAGTAGAACGACGCCGGTTGATATCCATACGGGTCAGTGGCGTAGCTAGAGCTTTTGCCGCCTGAGGGCGGTCTCCATTTTCCCGCCCTTTTAGGGGCTGTCCATAAATGACGTCACGCACCTGGGGGAGGGGAGTCACACATTTGACGTCACATCAAAACGTGCCACTTTAAATAAAAGTTCCCCTTAAATATATGATTACCGAGAATTTATTTAATGACGTTTTACATGGCCTCACGCGTGTTACAATATTAGAGTGCAGCCTTACACTAAAAACATATTTAAATGACAAAAAAAATGATTAGAAACAAGCTCATTTTCAAATAGAAAATACGGCTTTATAATGGGGGGGGGGCTTTGTGACGTCATATTGAAAAAGGGGGGTCTAAGTTTTTGTGACGACGTGTGACGAGGGGGGGTAGGGTGTGAAAAATCTGCCAAAATCGCGTGACGTCATTTATGGACCTCATTTGATGTTTTTTTTTAAAATTAATAAAGATGGATAAATAATTGTAATTGAAACGAAGTAAAGGTGGGGAACATTTTTATCATTGCTTGCCCTATTTATGTAAGCAGTAATAAAATAGGCCGCACAAGGTGATATACCTAAAAATACACATTTATAAAAATAAAATATCCTTTTTTTTAAAGGCCACAAGAAAGTTATTGAGATTGCAGGTCCCCCCCACACCCCAAATGAGACATAAACATATTCCAAATTTACACCCAAAAAACATTACCAATTAATATGCTTGTATTTTTTAGTTTATAAATATATTATTTTTTTAATAAACAAAGAAATTGGATACATTAGTAAGTAAACATATTTTTACTAGGGCTGCGGAAATAAACGATTAATTTCTGGATTAATCGTTAAATTTTTTAACGATTAATTTTTTTTAAAATGATTAATCGATACACCACTTATAAATGTACTCAGTAAGTCAAAAAGAAAAATATTTCGGCCATAAATATAAACTAATTTCCGGACGATTACACGAAAAATTTGGTTTTAAACTATTGACTGACGTGAATGTTCAAAATGTTGATAAAGGTTATTGTGTCCATGGAGAGAAATCGTTTGCCTACCATGCAATGTTCCCTCTAAGTCTAAGCTTCGTTGGTCCGTGTGCAAAGTTTTAAAAAACTCATGTGCAAAGTTGCACAACGTCATTTTTTGCATATTTTACAAAATTTGCTGCTCGGTGATTCTAAACTATTGCGTGGCGTCGGTCAAATATCTGCGCAGCCAAGCTGCTTAAAGGGAACATTGCTACCATGGTTCTAACACTTCGCTGACCTGCAAACCAAACATCCACTACAGTACCAGAAACTTCAGCTGAGACAATCTAAAGCTATGTGAACGATTGTTCAGCTTGGCAGGTTATATTATATTGTCAATAAGGCCCGCTCATCACTTGAACCGAATAATGTCAATACACTAAGACTTGTATATTTGCGCTGTTGGTTAAAAGATGTCATATAAAGAAGACATTCCAGTGTTATTTCGATTTTTGATAAGTAAGTTTAATAAATGTTACTTACGACACCATAGATGTCAATTTTGGGCTTTAATCGAAATTAACGATTAATTAATCGTTTATTTTTTCTTCAAATGTTAACAATAATTTTAAATTAATCGTTAACAGTCCTAATTTATACGTTTACTTAAGTAACTTTCATAGTAGAAAAATAGTGTATTATGTTATCAAAATTCAAATTATTTGTAATATCTTGTTCTATGGACAATATTGCAAGATTGTGTAGTCTTAAATCACTCAGTGTTGAACGAAGATAATTTTTTATCAACTTCAGTTTGGAGAAGCTCCTTTCACAACTAGATACACTGATAGCAATTGTTGAAAACATTATTTGCAGAATTATAATGTTGGGTACATAATTTTCTAATCTATACTGTTGAAAATATTTTAATAAATCAAGGGGACTTTTCCCCCAGTTTTCTAACATAATGCATCTTCTTGTAGTGTAGGTACAGCCAGGGCTGGTCTTAGACCACTGCAACCTATGCGGCCGCAGTGGGCCCCGCGCTTTCATAGGCCCCACCTATCTTAATTTTCACTTATCTTTTTTAATACCTTATCCCTACCCAAAACTGGACCCCGAGCAATCCTTTTCTCATACTAAAGCCGCATTGAGCCCCTCAATTGCTAAGACCGACCCTGTGTACAGCCATAAAAACCTGGATCCTTTTTCTTTTAAATTTGAACTGTTCTTTATAAATGTCAATAAAGAAATTTATTTGATGTTCAAATTCTTTATTTAGTAGGTTATATGGTATTATAGACGAAAAAAATTTTTGCAAGGACATGCAACTCATCAACGCATTCTTTTATTTATTTATAATTCCATCCATGGATAAAAACATTTCTCGTTGTACTTCTTCCTCTAAAGATAGAAACACGTCTTCTGAATTTTCCCCACTCATATTTTTTCTCATTCTAACTCGGCGTTCAGTTGATATCTCCAACTCTATATAACAGCGTTCTGCAATAGCACATCTTTTAGTTCCATGAAATGGGTTTGCATTAATTTTAAAAAAAGATGGGTTCCCATAAATTGAGATAACATAGAAAAGAAAAAGATTGCATTGAACTGAAAAAAAATTCTAGCATCTGATGTAGTTTTACTAGTTACTTCTTCAGATGTCAATTTTCCCGAAGATGCTTGAAATTTTAAAGTATGTCTTTTTCGAAATTATTTATGCTATTGTGGTGTTTATTAACGGACATATTTGAATATTTGTATGTTCTTGCCATAAATCTTAATAATTTTCCAATAAATAGACGAATTCAAATTATTTACACATTAATTTAAATTCGATAGGCGTAACATTTTTAATGAATAACCGCATTTTAATGAAGAACACACATTATGTGTTATGTTTTAATGGAATAAAAACAAAATTAATTTATTTTTTATCAGGTTACCTTACAATAATTTCTGAAAATTGAAACAGTCATATAAATTACTACTTGCAAGTTAAACACACAATATTTGAATCACCATGCCATGTAGGTACTTTTAGCGCATCATTCTGCGCATGTCGAAATTTCACGCAAAAACTGTACAAGCGATATTAATAGCACATATACTTCGGCCCAGCAGTGATGTGTTTTTGTGTGTGTGTGCAGTGTTCTTATAAAAGCGCCATCTGGTACGTATACCACTTAATTGTCCAAACAAATCGATACCCTTTTTGAGCGATTTTAAATTTTTGAACTGTTTTGCGTTAGTTATAGCAGCCACTATGTAATCAAAGAAATGTTGCGCGAATCCATTAATTTAGACTCGAAATAAAGAATATATTTGTTTCACCTTGGTTTTCCCCCTTCAAAAGAAAAAGGTCGGTTTTCAGAAATTGCTCTTCTTTTCAAATGCCCACAAATGCCGCCTTCTTAATGTGTGCCGCCCGGGGCGGACCACCCCTCCCCCCTAGCTACGCCATTGATACGGGCCCTTTGGAGCTTTTGACAATGATATTTCGTTTCGCTGCGTGATTTAAACATTCTTCCATTAGTATTGAAGAGCACGATCAAACTTTTTGTACTTTTAAGAATATCTTTTGATCTCATTCCGGGCGTCGGCTTATCTCCTTGCCCTAATTTTGTTGTTTGTTGTGAAAACACGAGCAGAAGAAAAGAAAAATGAAAGGGAAAAAAAAGAGATGCTGATTGAAGTGTCACTTATATGTCATTCAAAGACAACTCTGTATCAGCCACCCCCACCCCTTCTAAAACGCCGCCACTCAAACCTTTTTCTCCCACGCTAATGTGGATTCGCCCCCCCCCCATGTTCCCCCAAGTTGGATGCCATGATATAAATTAGACAAGGAAGCAGGAGGAAACTTGATTCAAAAATGAGATTTTAAAAAAAGATGATGTATGTGTTTTGTAACGCTGTCAAATATTCTCTTCTACCGTAATACCTCACTTAATGGGGGCTCGTAAATTTTAATACATTTACTATATTAAACTTAACATAATAGTCAAGTACTTCAATACATTTTCTTTAGCAGGATCGAGATGGTGATCAAACTGGTCATCGTAAACTATTGTTACGGACGATAGAAGTAAATTAAATGTAAATGTATTGCTCTTTTTGGCTTTGGGTTGCAACGCAGGTAAGTTTTCATTTGATTTTATTAGGTTTTTTTTTGGTTGTGTCTATTTGTTAGTTGAGGAAGGCTTTTTACCGAAACGTTCGTTGCTCTGTGATTTCTTGTCAGGCCCATACATACCCTGTTTGAATAACATATATCTATTTATCTATAAGCCGGATTGCAGTCTCGCCCATATTTTGTTCGTTAAATGTAAGAAATTAGGCGAGGTCAAGGAAGGAGAAAGGAGTATTTAACGTTTCATGGGGTGAAATTAATAATGATGATGATGATGATGATGATGATAATAATAATAATAACAACAACAATAATCTATTAACATGAATTGTTGAAAATACAAAATTAAAGGCATAAAGTAAAAGAAGGTTGATGCGTTAAGCCAAGGAAGATAACAAGTCATGTCTTGAGATATAAGGGGTATAATTCACCAAATTCCTCCTATTAATTTTCCCCACTCCCCCGCCCTATAGCAAGCTTACAGTTTCTGGGAAAGGTAGCAGCCACATCTACTTAATGATTCTGATTCTTTAAAAAAATCATTTCTAAAAATAAGTTGTTCAACAATTTATTGTATTGCGTAAGATATGATTACCGCATGAATTATTGATGGGAAATCCGCGGGACTTTAACGGTCAGTGAAAACTCGAGCTCTGATGAATTACTTATATGAAACTTGTGTCCATGAAAAAAAATGGTCAGGAGCAATACATTAAAGAGGTCAGATTAAACAATGAAAGTTTAAGTTGAATGAACTTAAGAGAATGTGGGTTTCATGGATTTGGATTCCTTAGAAGTGTCTGTTCATGGTACAGCAATCCCGTGCTACTTCGCGGTTCACTTTTCGGGGATTCACTACTTCGCGGGTTCGTAAATATGTTTTCTGCACAGCATATTCATCACCATCATAACGTCCTATATCTAAGTGTACTTTGCTATACTGTAACTATAAACTTATCTACGTGTACTTTGCTATACTGTAACTGTAAACTTATCTACTTTTACTTTGCTATACTGTAACTATAAACTTATCTACGTGTACTTTGCTATACTGTAACTGTAAACTTTTCTACGTGTACTTTGCTATACTGTAACTATAAACTTATCTACGTTTACTTTGCTATACTGTAACTGTAAACTTATCTACTTTTACTTTGCTATACTGTAACTGTAAACTTATCTACGTGTACTTTGCTATACTGTAACTGTAAACTTTTCTACGTGTACTTTGCTATACTGTAACTATAAACTTATCTACGTTTACTTTGCTATACTGTAACTGTAAACTTATCTACTTTTACTTTGCTATACTGTAACTGTAAACTTATCTACGTGTACTTTGCTATACTGTAACTGTAAACTTATAAATGTGTACTTTGCCATACTGTAACTGTAAACTTATCTACGTGTACTTTGCTATACTGTAACTGTAAACTTATAAATGTGTACTTTGTCATACTGTAACTGTAAACTTATAAATGTGTACTTTGCCATACTGTAACTGTAAACTTATCTACGTGTACTTTGCCATACTGTAACTGTAAACTTTTCTACGTGTACTTTGCTATACTGTAACTGTAAACTTATCAACCGAATTCATATCGCTTAAACAGTTGGTGTACCTACTTTTCGGAAATTCAGTTGCCGCGGTGGTCGGCCTTGAAACGTACCTCCCGCGATAAACGAGGGATTACTGTAATGTGTTCTGATTAACTTTTAATGAAATAAAAAGAAATACTAGTGTTGTACTTGAATTACAAGAAAGATATATTTTTTTTGAAATTGCATGACATGAGTTGAAAAAGTTAACAAGAGAAAGTGAAGGACCAATAAGGAGAGTGTTAAGTTCAATTTACCTTCATCTCCGCTTCTGCCCCCCACTCTTCATTTACAATCAGGACAGTTTCATTGAATCCAATTACGTCATGAGGTCCAGCCTCCTGGTGTGAACGGATGCGGAGTTTATCCTTTATCACGCCCATTAAAAAATCAGGATCCTTTGACCACGTCTCCTTCAAAGCAGTTTCATGTTTTTGCGACGGAACGGTGTAGCTCTCACTCACAACGTGGGAACCGCCAGTAAGCGATGATGCATCTGCCGAGTCGTGATCCATAAAACATGTCTCTATCGAGGGGCCGCAGGAATCACCCACTTTCCCTGGGTTACAGCTGGACGGGTGGAAAAAAGACGTCACCCTATCACCATTGTCCGGCTTTCTGGGCCGGACCGAGAGGTGCATCGAGGGCGGTCTGGTCAACGACGGACGCTGTGTGACAGCTTTGTCCAGCGAAGCCGAGCGTCGGACGGCGGCGATTGCGCTCTGGAGGAATCTCTCGCTTTCGTTTTTGACCTCCAACGAAAATTGAGACGCGCGAGGTCTCCGAGGCTTTGCCGTGGGTTTGTCCTCGAGGGATATTGCACTGAAGGACGTCGGAGCTTGTTGCGTTTTTGGAGGTTCGTCACCACTCTCCGTGGACTGTGGATGGGACGGTAGAAAGCTGTGGGGTGTTTGTTGTGGGTCTGCTGTCGACAGAGCGCTGGCGTCGTTCAGTGACGTAAGGCTCACGGCGTCCACAACACATGGCACCTCGGAGTATTCCTCTTCACGAATTTCAAGAGATAATCCGGAAGATTTAAGAGTTACGTGCGACTGATAAAAATCATCTCCCTTCTCCGTTGTTCCTTCATTTAGTTGGTCAACTTCCTTTTCATCGGCATCGGTTAGGTTAGTTCCACGTTCAAGAATGTCCAGCTCTGCCTGGCTGAATGCTGGGCACGAATGTCGCTTGAGTTTAAGCTCAACCTCTTTAGCAAAGCCCCTGTCATTGGGTGACATGCCCAGCTCTCGAGCCTGTCTCACTTTTTGTGGCATTCTTCTCTCGTGTACTTCCACGGCAAGGTCAACGTCCATCTGAAAATATCCCAAACATTATGCACAGTTCAGTAGAACGTTTAGCAGATATATATAGGAATAAAGGAAAGAGCTGCATATACAGAGTTCTTCGGTATATATATATATGTATATATATATATATATATATATATATATATATATATATATATATATATATATATATATATATATATATATATATATATCAGATGTTCTTAAAACGACATTTAATAAATTAAAATAAATAAGAAACTTAAAAATTTTCTAAGGTCAGTAGCACCTGGTAGTTTCTTTCTTTAAATAACATTTTGGACGCACAAAAATTCTAAGAATCTCTTCAATTTTAGTCCAAACATCTATGTATATTAAACTGATATTTTCACTTGGACATGAGGCAATTTCAGCCGACTACCTTCATGTTCTCGTGTATTCAATGATCAAGGGGGAAGTTGACAGCAAATCGTGGCTAACATTTACCAGTGGATATTTGTGGTCGTTCAGATGAGATTTTGTTTTTATTGTTTCCTCAGGTAGTGTGAAATCTGATAGAGATTTTAGTCAAAAACCAAAGCGACTTGAATTCAAGTGATTTTTTTAAATAAATGTATATTGTGTTGTTGTTGTTTTTTAGTTGAACATAAAATTTAAAATATGAACTTGAGCAAACTATCCATCTACGTAATCAACGAAAAATTGGTGAAGATTAATTTTACAAGTTTTGACCTGGATAATGACAAAAGAGATCTGTAAAGATGAAGAACTTTTGTAAATTATGTTAATTAAAAAAAATTAAGTTGACATATCTGAATTAGTCACGTGATTCCTGTTGTAAATCTATTTATATACGTGTTAAAACGCCACATGCCGTCTGGCTTTATTAACACAGATTTCGCTTGCACGACACGGCGCATTATTTTTGTCTGACTTCACTCAAGCATGAAACTCTAGACATTCAGACATAAACAGTCACGCTCGAGCAGCATTAAATTGGTTCCTTTCCGAATGATATATGTTGTGGCTGGGCGCAACACAATAGATATGTAGTAATGTTATGTAAATCAATTTATGTTTTATGAACTTGCTCAATCTTCAAATAAATTGTTGTTTGTTTAAATCAAATGAGGTGTTGTATAAATTAAATTGCATTGCATGTTAGATTTTTAGTGAAATCAAATATTTAATACATCGTTTTAAGACCTGTTTATAACACACAGATATTAGGTCTGTTAACGATTAATTTAAATTTAATCGTTAAATTTTGAAAAATTTACAATTAATTAATCGTTAATTTCGATTACAGCCAAAAATTAAAATTTATGATGTCATTATTAAACGTTCTTGTTCAAAATCTAAACAGCACTGGAATGTCTCCTTTATATATCATCTTATAAACCAAATACGCAAAAACACAAGTGTGTTGTCATTATTTGGTTCAAGTAATGAGCGGGTCTAACTGACAACATAACCAGCCGAGTTGAACAATCATTCACATGGAACCGAGGTAACTGGTATGCACAAAACGATCTCTTATTTCTTCAAACACCAATCAAACTTTTGAATTTTAATCACCTGAACTTTGCTCCCTTCAGCCTGGAGTGAGATCATCCATTTGGCCAGGGTCAGCTGGTCATCCGCCAGCAAGTACACACTCGGACACACGGGCTGGCAGAGCTTGAAGGCAAACAGACTCTTCTTCCTCTCCTCCATCTCGGATACGTAAGCCACCGAGCACTGGCTCAACATGACGGAGGCACACGGAACACACTCGGGCCTGTTCGTCTTAAACACGTAGAACCAACCACGGCACAAGGCACAGAACACTTTGGTGAATTTGTAGTTCAGTCGGTACTGAAGGAACCCTGACAGTTTGAGCTCGCCCAGATCTCGGAGCTTAAGCTCTTGCACTTCTCTGGATTTAGAAGATCCAAGGATCCTGTCTCTAAAACCCGTTGCGGTTCTCCGTAAGGTCCTGCTCAGACTCTGGCTGTGTTTTCTGTCCAACGACCGGGACGAGCGTTCTGAAGATCCAGGTAGAGACGCTCTCTCAGAGGAGTCTGAATAAGCAGATGCATTTTTAACGTTATCTTCGAAGCTCGAAGCAGAACTTTCCGAACCTCCATGCTGTTCCCGATGACTCGCCACTTTTCGTCTCATCTTCGCGTCGTCAGCAGAAGACGATCTCTTCTTTCGCCGAAGCAGAAATTCGAGGGGGGTTTTCAGAAACGACCTTGGCTTTCGCGCGATCTCCTCATCTTTGACCGGCGCAGGTGAACGGTGTTGGACGTCTTCGTAGCTTGGCTTCAGAGGACACACCTTTAACGGATCCTCCTGGTGCTCTCGCCGCAGAAACTTTCGAAAGTCATCGACGGAGTCTGTCTTGATGTCACTGCGCTGTTTGACGGAGAATGACAACGATCGCGTGTCCATTTTTTTCGGCAGAAGTGGCGACGGCACTCGCGGTGAGACTGAACCGTCCGATGACGCTGACAGTTTGACAGATTCCGATTCTGTCGATGCACCCGAGCTGTCCAGACACCAACCTGTGCCAGAGCTGTCGAGGCATACGCCCGTGTCTTCAGATAGTTTGGAGTGGTCATGAAGAACTGACACCTGGTTGAGGTTAGAGATCCAATGGTCAAGTTCAGGTTTCGAACCCACCCCGAACATCTGTTTCTGTCGGCTTCTAATGTTTTCAATCACGAATTGGTGTTTGTTGATCCTTTGTGCAGATTTGGAGTTGTTGTTCCTGCTCCCTCGGATGACACTGTCTAAGCCGTGGGTGAACTGGAACTCGATTGGTCGGACTTTGCATTCCATCATCTGGATGACCCTTAAAGGGACGCTGGTGTTATCCGTCTCGTAAATGCACAAATCATGTCCACAGATGGCGCCCCAGACCTTCTTACCCCTCAGCTGATCAGTGAGCCAGCCCTGGTGCGTGGCCGAGGCGATCTCATCGCAAGGACATGATTCGATTTGAGCAACTGCAGGAAGATGATGGATCTTTTCTGGGGTACCCGAGCCAAACAGCAAAGGAAACTTGGCCGCGATTTCTGTTGAATGACTCCTGGTAGTGGACGAGAAGGAAGTGGGTCGGCTGGGACTTCTACCCGATGCCCTCCCGTCAGCAGAGGGCGCTGAATTAACATCCTCTTTGGAGCTCATTTCACCGTCCGCCTCCACTCCCTCGTTGACGTCATCAAGTTGAGTGACAGCCTCATCTCTGCCACTCCAGTCGACGGCACATTGGTTGTTGTTGCTGTCAAAGGTCCTGAAGTCCCCGCAACTCTTGCGCTTTGTGACTCGCTTGTGCCGAGAAGGCGGTCTTGGGGTCTTAACTGACGTCTGAAAATAAATTAATGTTTTATGGGTCACACTGTCTATTTTTACTTTCATACTCATAAAAAAGGCATAGAGATATGTTAAGTATCCATATTAAGATGTAGCTTTTAACTTTGAGTTTATTAAGTTTTTGTCCGCTTTTTTATTATTTCTTTAAATGTGTTTGGGATTAGATTTTTAAAAAAATTTCTAATAACATGCTCTAAAGATGATCTTATTAAATAAATTTCATGAAATGTACACGAGAAAAAAGAAACACCTGTTTGTGTTTCACTAAGTGGCTACACGACAAAAAAGAAAAGTTTGTTGTTTTTATTTTAAAAATTTACAGAACGAATAAGCATCTATCATAAATGTATTTGTAAGTGTGTTAAAGGTGGTTACAAATAACGAAAAGAATAGAGTGGACGCATCAGCAGGCACTTGCAGAACAAGAAAGTTTCAACTTTCTTTTATCACGCTCTTAGAAAGAAAAGGTTGTAGCCATCAGTGTACACAGAGGCGTAAGACTTGGCATCGGTGAAGTTGCCAAGGGCGCCGAGGGGTAATCCTTCAATAATCAATTTCTTCTGTTTAATTTAGTATTTTCCCTATTTCTCAAGGGCACCAACAATGAATTAGCCAAGGGCGCCAACAATGAATTAGCCCAGGGCACCAACAATGAATTAGCCAAGGGCACCAACAATGAATTAGCCAAGGGCGCGGAAAACCCAGTTACGCTTCTGAGTGTACACGGAAAATTTTCAAAACACAGGAATCGACATCACTTTTAAATCGAAAATCTACTGCCGGAGATATTATAAAACTACATTTCAGACTAAGTGAAACTATTGAAACATTAAATATATCAATATCTACTTCACTCAGAAAGCATTTAGTCTGGGTCAGACTCCGCTATCCAAGACACACTTGCTTGCAGCGTTGCACCTTCAACGCTATCAGAACAAAATGTTACAAAGTTACAACACTGTCTTTCATCGTTTCATTAATGGAGCTAGGGCCACCACAACTTGGTTGAAAACTGTTTATATGAACACCAAAGAATATAATAACAACATAGCACTCGCGGGCGTCTCGGGACGCACTCCTAATCCACAATAAGAAGCTTTCTTGACACCGCCTCGTCTTGTCGGGATCGATCTGAACACGGCCACAACGTGTAGACCATTGATATGGCCCTGTCCGCTATTGACACAGGCCCTGTACGATATTGATACGGCCCCGTCCTTCCACGAGTCGACAGGCACGGAAATGGAATCAAACGGTTTTTTTATTTTTTAAAAATGTCATTAAAACGTAATAACAGCAAAACAATACTACATGAAGTCCCAATAAAAACTTTTACAGTATGCAAAGATATTTAAGTTAACTGTCTTCAGCTGGCATAACTTTATATGTCCCTGGCTCTAGGTATGTTGAGTTTAATAAAACGATAATGAAGACCAAACAATTATAAAAATAACATTTGATTCATAAAACGGCAGTTGAACAAAATTATAAAATAAACGCGCGAAAAAATAGCAAGGATGGTGTGTTAGTTTTCATTACACGGGCTAATTTTTTGACACCTGCATGGACAACAGATATAAGTTAAACTTTTTAATCTATACAAAAATAAGTTCCCAGCTGATTTTTTCCGTTCAACAGCCGGTGAATAAAAAGCCTACCGACAATATCCACGGATGTTATTACTAAATTAAATTTTGTGTTGTTTTGCCATCTGATAAATCTATATGATGGCAGTACCACATTACCTTTATGTACGATTTTTAAAGAAATTTCTAAACTCTATTTCATAAATTTAAAGAAATTAACTGGATCCTCTTTTTTAAATAAAAGATTTTTATTTCAAGAGAAATACTGGGAGCAATGATTTCATGTTTAGGAAATCTAATATATAAAGATTAAAGTTTTTTTGTTTGTTTGTTGCCCATAGAATTCAACACCGTTGGACCTAGGGTGCTGAACTTTGCATGGGAGCCTCATTTGATCCGGGACAGGTAATAGGCTATGTTTCAGCCCCAGGTGACAGCCCCTAGGGTAAATTAGCATTACTAAGGGTCACTTTGATTTACTATCAATTGAAATTTTAAAAATTTTTAAATCTGTTTTCTATTTTTTAAATAGTTAAACGCCGTGTACACCAGCTAGTAACTTATCTAAACATGGCATTTTAGAAGATCTCTTTAAATATAAATGCTTAAAAAGAAAACACCAACAACCACACAAATCACAGGAAAAATAATAATAATAATACATGTAATAGTAATACTAGTTTCGTAATTTATATAGCGCAGTATCCCAGCATTCAGCTGGGTTCACTGAGCTTCACATAAAATAGTAAAAAAAATATATTTATAAATACATTCAATTAAAAAAAATTTAAAAATTACAAAAAACATATAATGACATGATGGTGCACATAAGATACGTTTATCAGTTAGAGAAATGTTTGATTTTGAATAATTACTTTTTTTTATGATTTCACTTCGTTCAATTCCCAGTCTAATAATTAAGTTAACGTTTCGAACATTTTTTAAATACAGGCATTACGTTCTTTAAAATTAGTGTGCATTTCATAATCTCTATTAAATAATTGAAATTCAGAAACCCACAAAAATTGTGTAAAACTTTCAATTTTGTCTTATTCCTTTAGACTAATTTAGAGTAATATAGACTGCGGTCAAAATCAGAAAGAAGATAACTTCATCTGGGATTTAAATAGATGTTTATTTATAAATTTACCTTTACATTTATGGCAGATGGTTACACATAATTTTTGTGCAGTGACTTGTCTGTGCTCTTGTCAGAAGACACTTGATTATTATTTTTTTTTCGTGTTTGAATTATTATTGTGGTAGTGGTAACACAGTTTTGTAGTACTGACAGCAGTTTTGAAACACCGACAAAACAAGTCAAATTGCAAAACTTAACCAAGAGTTATTTATTAATTATCGAATCAGATTCGAACAATTAGATTGCAATTCAATTCCTCGAAATATTTTCACATTCATGTATAACAAACTCGGGCCTCAAATATGATCAGCAATATTTGAACTGAGTGAGTACACCCATCTAGTTATTTGGTGGAGGGATATCATGATAAGCTCATTGGTGGAGTAGTGCGGTGGCTGCCGGTTTAGATATTTATTTTAAACTAATTCTCGGCTGGTTTATATATCTATTATAAACTAATTCATTGCTAGTTTAGATATATATTTTAAACAAATTCCTTGCTGGTTTATATATCTATTATAAACTAATTCATTGCTAGTTTAGATATATATTTTAAACTAATTCCTTGCTGGTTTATATATTTGTTTTAAACTAATTCTCGGCTGGTTTAGATATTTATATCAAACTAATTCCTTGCTGGTTTAGATATTTATTTTGAACGATTCCTTGCTGTTGGTAAATATTTACATTTCTAGATCAAGTGGTCGGGAACCCCGTGTGTATTGATACTGATAACATCTCAAACATTTCACCACAACCTTCTCAAACTGGCAATCGAGTCCCGTGGATAACTATCGTCACGCATCAATCGTGTGAGAACCCCCGTAGGCACCCGTGTTGTCACCCTCACAAATATACTGTGAGAACACCCGTAGGCACCCGTGTTGTCACACTCACAAATATACTGTGTCCGCAATGAGCCGTGTGTGCAACAGGCCGGACATGTCAACGAAGAAACTTTCTGACGGAGATCAGAATTATTCAACCCCCAAGTGATCTATCGAACAGAAGAATGTACTGACGTAAATGTGCCAAAAATTACATCGGTGAGTTTCGTTATAAACTGGTTCCCCTCTGATATGTTTAAAAATTATGTATTACAATATATGTATATATATTAATATAGTGGAAGGGTGGACTCCTACTGAGACAAGTTGTATTTATAATTTTAAAGAGACATAAAAAATATTTATAAATACTGCATTACCAAAAAAGGTAATGCATTAATTTTGGCCCCCACCACAAACGTTCACCGTAGATATGGTATAAAGAAGCACATTCCATTTCTACCCACACAACGTTATCTCACCCTGAACGTTACATCGCACCTTTGACCTCTAACCTAACGACCTACAGGTACACATTCAGTTCCTCAACTGTCACCATTCATGACCTCATTGATAATCTGCCACCCTCCTGGTCTACCTTGTTTCCTGATCTTATTAACGTGACCTTTTGACCAGCTTACAGGTTCTCAACGGAGAGGATAGGTACATCTTATGCGGCCTCCCAAAATATTCTTATAAGATGTTAGTCTCTTAACTATTGGCTCAATATAGTTTACACTATATATTCTTTTCCTTACTATTCGTTTATCTATCTTGTACTTTGTAAATTATTTACTTTAATATTTGTAAGTCTATCGTTAACACTGTAATTTCCTTTCTTTACTATTTGTCAACTATCGTTAACACTGTAAATTCTTTTCTTTAGTATATGTTAAACTATCTTTTTAAACTATAAATTCCTTTCTTTACTTTGAGCTATCGACTAACCTAACAACAACAGTATAGTAGCAGATGTGACCATAGTAGCGCTGCTTGATTACGTCACCAATATTTCAAGAAGATAGTGGAACTTGCTGCAAGTCTTACTTAATGGAATGTTGCACCATATGTAACGAGATGTTTCAAATCATTGGTAAACAAATCCACATTATGTCGAATTTCCATGAAACTAAGATATGGAGATATCTTAAGATTTTTAAGGGGACAAAAAGTTAGGCCCCGAAGTTAGGGCACGCCCTAACCGCCTCAGCATCCACCACCAACCCCCCCCCCACACCAATGACCCCACTGACATGATATATTATTAAGAGCTTTTATATGTGGTTAGGGACCATTTAATCTTTTTTGGTCCAGTTTTTTTAAAATGTAAACATGAATTATTTATTTAACGTTAGTGGAACATATGAAGGTGGAGTGGGGAGGGGGGAGGGCAGGGAGGGAGAGTTTTTATTTCTAATCTTGAGGAGCTAAGATTTCATCCCTATCAGAAGATTTTGTTTGGTTTTTACATTAGGACGGCGCTGATCCAATCAATGCCAGTTGTTTAGGGTTAACGATGTCATAAACTAGACAGACTGTACTTAATTTAACCGTTAACTTTCACGTTGGTTTGAGCAGCAGGGCAGGGAAAAGGCTGGCGTCACTGAATGAGAGAAGGTGATGAGGCGGGTGGATTGGCGGGTGGATGGATGGGCAGGTGGATTGGTGGATGGAGGGCGGGTGGATGGATGGGCGGATGGATTGGTGGGTGGAGGGCGGGTGGATGGATGGGCGGGTGGATGGATGGGCAGGTGGATTGTCGGGTGGAGGGCGGGTGGATGGATGGGTGGAGGGCGGGGTGGATGGATGGGTGGAGGGCGGGTGGATGGATGGATGGATGGATTCGATAGATAGACAGACATACAGACAGCAAGACAGACACAAGACTGCCACTCATACATACATACAAGACAGACAAGACAAGACAAGACTGCCACTCATACATACATACAAGACAAGACAAGACAAGACAAGACTGCCACTCATACATACATACAAGACAAGACAAGACAAGACAAGACTGCCACTCATACATACATACAAGACAAGACAAGACAAGACAAGACGCCACTCATACATACATACAAGACAAGACAAGACAAGACAAGACTGCCACTCATACATACATACAAGACAAGACAAGACAAGACAAGACTGCCACTCATACATACATACAAGACAAGACAAGACAAGACAAGACTGCCACTCATACATACATACAAGACAAGACAAGACAAGACAAGACTGCCACTCATACATACATACAAGACAAGACAAGACAAGACAAGACTGCCACTCATACATACATACAAGACAAGACAAGACAAGACAAGACTGCCACTCATACATACATACAAGACAAGACAAGACAAGACAAGACTGCCACTCATACATACATACAAGACAAGACAAGACAAGACAAGACTGCCACTCATACATACATACAAGACAAGACAAGACAAGACAAGACTGCCACTCATACATACATACAAGACAAGACAAGACAAGACAAGACTGCCACTCATACATACATACAAGACAAGACAAGACAAGACAAGACTGCCACTCATACATACATACAAGACAAGACAAGACAAGACAAGACTGCCACTCATACATACAGACAAGACAAGACAAGACAAGACTGCCACTCATACATACAGACAAGACAAGACAAGACAAGACAAGACTGCCACTCATACATACAGACAAGACAAGACAAGACAAGACAAGACTGCCACTCATACATACAGACAAGACAAGACAAGACAAGACAAGACTGCCACTCATACATACAAGACAAGACAAGACAAGACAAGACAAGACAAGACAAGACAAGACAAGACAAGACAAGACAAGACAAGACAAGACAAGACAAGACAGGACAGGACAGGACAGGACAGGACAGGACAGGACAGGACAGGACAGGACAGGACAGGACAGGACAGGACAGGACAGGACAGGACAGGACAGGACAGGACAGGACAGGACAGGACAGGACAGGACAGGACAGGACAGGACAGGACAGGACAGGACAGGACAGGACAGGACAGGACAGGACAGGACAGGACAGGACCGGACCGGACCGGACCGGGCCGGGCCGGGCCGGGCCGGGCCGGGCCGGGCCGGGCCGGGCCGGGCCGGGCCGGGCCGGGCCAGACCAGACCAGACCAGACCAGACCAGACCAGACCAGACCAGACCAGACCAGACCAGACCAGACCAGACCAGACCAGACCAGACCAGACCAGACCAGACCAGACCAGACCAGACCAGGACGGACGGACGGACGGACGGACGGGACGGACGGACGGACGGACGGACTGACGGACTGACGGACTGACGGACTGACGGACTGACGGACTGACGGACTGACGGACTGACGGACTGACGGACTGACGGACTGACGGACTGACGGACTGACGGACTGACGGACTGACGGACTGACGGACTGACGGACTGACGGACTGACGGACTGACGGACTGACGGACTGACGGACTGACGGACTGACGGACTGACGGACTGACGGACTGGACTGACTGACTGACTGACTGACTGACTGACTGACTGACTGACTGACTGACGGACTGACGGACTGACGGACTGACGGACTGACGGACTGACTGACTGACTGACTGACTGACTGACTGACTGACTGACTGACTGACTGACTGACTGACTGACTGACTGACTGACTGACTGACTGACTGACTGACTGACTGACTGACTGGCAGGCAGGCAGGCAGGCAGGCAGGCAGGCAGGCAGGCAGGCAGGCAGGCAGGCAGGCAGGCAGGCAGGCAGGCAGGCAGACAGACAGACAGACAGACAGACAGACAGACAGACAGACAGACAGACAGACAGACAGACAGACAGACAGACAGACAGACAGACAGACAGACAGACAGACAGACAGACAGACAGACAGACAGATAGATAGATAGATAGATAGATAGATAGATAGATAGATAGATAGATAGATAGATAGATAGATAGATAGATAGATAGATTCATACATACATATATACATACATACATACATAGATACATACATAGATACATAAATGCATACATACACACGTACATAGATACATACATAGATACATATATAGTATATAGTAACATAGATATTGAGGGCCTTTATAAATCAGTCCTTCTAGAAAGCAAATTGAGAACCTGAAGCTTTCAGGCGGACATGAATATCAACACCTTCACCCCTTGACTTTCTACTTAACAATAGTACCATGTACAGGTGAACGTTGCTGTGGAACAAGCGTTAGTTTTGGTACCTAGGTGTGCGATCGGCTAGATCCAATCGATAACCAGTTAAGTCCTTAAGGTGGTATCGGTGACACTAAGTCGGTCGGACGCGGAATAAATCCGTCATCTCAGCGCAGACCCCAAACCACAACTTTCTTTTTTCACCATATGCCTTCTGCCCTCGAAGACAGATCGCCTCTATTTAAGGCTCTTAGCGGAAAGTCGCTTTCCGCTAGAAGACAAGAGATTATTTGCTTTTTGAGTTGATTTCTATATGTATTAAAGCAACAACTCCAATTTAAGAATGGCGTCACCAAATAAAAAGTTTTGATGCGAGTTGTGACTAGAATGTCATATTTAGATAACACGATTTAATTTATATTACTTGACGGTACTCCAAAAACGTTTCAAATTGTCCACATCACAACAAAGCAAGTCCTTACAACAGCGGCTCTATAATTATTTTGTCAAATGAAAGATGGACCATTATTTGATAATAGAATAAACGAAAACAAGATGGTGTTCTAAGAATCACAAGAACTTAATATCTGTAAGAGATCAACACATTTTCCACATACCGCGAATTCTGCATGTGGCCAAAGTGCAACGGTTTTTGAGAATCTGTGGCGTGGCGTAGGACACCACTGACGTCAACCAAGTTGCTTTGATCCCCAAGTTGACGTCACGGCTTTCAACGTTTTCCACTTTAGACAGTGAGCTGGGTTTTTTTTAAACGAATTTGACCCAAATGATGATATGATAAGAGACTCACTACTAATATTAAAGCTATGCTGAAGCCCCAAAGAAGGGCGTTGTACGTTAAGATAGACCGAGGAAACATCACTCAGTGAACTTAGATGGTTTAGAGTAACTCAATATCAGCCTGTTCATCAGAGTAACTCGATCCCCCCCACCCCCCGCTCCCCCGCCCACAACCAAAATACAATTCAAAAAGAAAAGTTGCGGACGTCCCATACATTTATAGTCTAATCTGGCAGATTGAATGACACACTGGTGGGGGAGGGGTGGAATGGCCTTCGTGCAGTAGTTAGGGCCCTTCAGTTAATTGCTTGACTGTTAAAACTGATGAAAGCTAAACGACCGCTTACAATAATAGATCTGTATGTAGATCTGTATGTAGATAAGTATGTAGATCTGTATGTAGATCTGTGGGTAGATCTGTATGAACTAGACTGAGATCGTCCTCAGTCTGTGATATTCGCGGACTTAAAGTCGGAATGCCAGGCGGTGGCTGCGCTTGCAATTTAAGTTGTTTCCCCTCGTAAAAAAACAAAAAACTGTAAATGAAGACAAGTGAAAAAGATTCCACATAATGTAAACGAAATAAAAATATATTTCTCCTCATCTCTTTTTCCCCCCATGAATAGTCAATTTACCTTGATCAATGCATCCATACTCTTTAATAAAGTAAATAATATTCACTAATATTAACATGTCCAACACTAGAGATATTTTGACGCACCAAAAGATTGTCAGTACTTAAAAGCACCCTTATTTTTTAAAGAAGAAAAAAACCATTCCCTTACTGAAAATTGAACCTCGTACCCACATGTCGGCAATCGATCACGCTTATATTTCGGCCAGCAAGACTTGATGTTGATAGTACTTTTTAAAGTTATAATAAAAACTCTTTACACCCACATCTGACGTCAACACATTGAGATTAATTGCATCCCTCTAGGACAAATGGTGGCATGATTCATTGACGCGAGTGATAATATTTTATATAAACAAAAACTAAAAACTAAAAGTGCATTAATTTAATTACGGTACATTCGATCGATCTGAATTTTGATACAATGCATTGTCATCTACGATCTATATGTGGTACAATTTTGAGATCTCTACGACCATCAGAAGTGGTTTAACTTTACGTTACAAGATTTCAAGGAAGGATGGATGGATAAACATACAAACAGTGTGACTTAAATAAAAGCGTGTAAAACATAACAGTGAACACAAGCCCTCTCGAATTAAAAAAACTCAGTTATTTAGAATCAAAGTTCAAAGTTCAAAGTTCAAAGTCCGAGTGATGGGAAAAGCCGTTTGAAACTCAATGATGTTGAATTATGTTTACTCGCCTTTAGCACAATGATAAAAAATAAAACAAGAAAACTATTGCATAATTAAAAAATACTAGTTATGTAAATAGCTTCGCGAGCACTACCGGCCTCATTATACGACATGTTAGAAACCACGCGTCAAAAATTAATGAAGATAAACTGTTATTTTTTCTTGCGTAGAATCAATTTTAATGCATGTTTGCAATTTTTGAGTCCATTCAAAATATTAAATATGCTGAGAGCATCTTAATGATATTAAATTATTTTTTTAATAACATAGGCACAGTGGCGTAGCTAGGGGGCGGTGGCGGCGGTCCGCCCCGGGCGGCACACATTTTAGGGGCGGCATTTCTGGGCATTTGAAAAGTAAAACCATTTCCGACAACAACCCTTTTTTCTTTTGAAGGGGGATAAACCAAATGTGAAACAAAAATAGTCTTAATTTCGAGTCTTACTTAACGGCTCCGTGCAAAAATTCGTTTGACTACATAGTGGTTGTTATAACTAACACAAAACCGTTCAAAACTTAAAATCGCCCAAAAGGGTATCAATTTGTTTGGAAAAGTAAGCGGTATACGTCCAGATTACGCTTTTATAAGAAAAATTCACACACAAAAACACATCGCCGCTGATTCGAATATGTGCTATTAATATCGCCACGACTGTTTTTGTGTGGAATGTCGACATGAGCAGAGTCATGCGTGAACAAGAACCTACATGGCATGGTGTGTTCAAATATTGTGTTTAACTTGCAAGTAGTCATTTATTTTATTGTTTAAGTTTACAGTTTGAAAATTAAATTTATTTTTGTTTTTATTGCATTAAAGTAGCACAAATAATTTTTGCTTATTTTTAAAATTAAAATACGGCTATTCATTTAAAATGTACGACTATCCAAATACAGTAATGTTAAATAATTTAAATTATGACAAGATATATGAAAATATTTTAAATTTCTCCGTTAATAAACACCACAGTAGCCATAAATAATTCCAAAAAAATGTCAAGGCGTCTTGGAAAAATGACATCTGAAGAAGTAACTAGTAAAACGAGATCAGTTGCTGGAACTTTATTTTATTCAATCCAATCTTTTTCATTTCTACTGTTGTCTCAAGTGATGGGAACACCTATTTTTTTTAAAAATTAATGCAAACCCATTTCATGGAACAAAGAGAAGTGCTAATACAGAATGCTGTTATAGTGAGTAGGAGATATGAACCGAACGCAGAGTTTAGAAGGAGAAAATAAGAGTGTGAAAATTCAGAAGACGTGGTCAATCTTAGAACAGAGTGCAACGAGAATTATTTTTATCCATGGATAGAATTATAAAAGAAAATAAAAAGACGCTTTGATCAAGTGCATATCCTTTGCAAGAAAATATTCGTGTACATATTATACCATGTAACCTACTAAATGAAGATTTGATAATCAATTAAATACTGTTTTGACAATGATAAAGAAATTTCCAATATTGAAAGAAAAAAGGATCCAGGTTTTTATGGCTGTACTTAACTACAGGAAGAGGCATTACGTTAGAAAAACGGGGAAAGACCCCTTGATCTATTTAAATTTATTCAACAGAATAGATTAGAGATTCTGTACCCAACATTGTAATTTTGCTTATGAATTTTAAACAATTGCTATCAGTGTCGCTTGTTGTGAAAGAACTTCTCCAACTGAAATTGATAAAAAAATTATCTTCGTTCCACAATTAGGAATTTAAGACTACACAATCTTGCAGTATTGTCATAGAACATAGATATTACAAATAATTGACATTTTGATAGCATAATACACGATTTTCCTACTATGAAAATTAGTAAAGTAAATATAGAAATAGTTTACATACTAATATATACAATTCATGTTTGTAAAAAAATCATTTATCTATATAATCAAAATAAAAGCATATTAATTGTAATGTTTTTGGGTGTAAATTCGGAAAAAAATTTGTCTCATTGACAACCTCAGTAACTTTCTTGTGGCCTTTAATAAAAGTATCTCGTATTTTTATAAATGTGTATTTACAGGTATATCATTTTATGCGGCTCTTTTATTACTGCTGTACATAACTACGCATCGGCAGAATGGTAAAAATGTTTTCGATCTTTACTGGGCTTCGATTACAATTATTTAATTCATGTTTATTAATGTATAAAATCAATTCATATAATTAATTGCCTTAAGGGGCCACCCATAAATGACATCACGCTATTTTGGCTGATTTTTCACTCCCTCCCCCCTCGTCACACGTCGTCATAAAAACTTAGACCACTTTGTTAATATGACGTCACAAAGCTAGCGCCCCCCTCCAAAGCCGTATTTTCTATTTGAAAATGAACATGTTTAAATCAATTTTTAAATCCCTCATATTAACTTCACCGTCTTGTCTGTCTGTCGTGATCTCTGTATAGTGTATGTCGTGGTCACATAGAAAACAAAAGTAAAAAATTACCCACTTCTCGTGATGCTATCGAGCTGAAATTTTGCACATATACTTTTGATAACAAACAGCGCATTATATCAAATTTCAGATCGATTGAATGTACCGTAATTAAATCAATTAATTTTTAGTTTATCTCTTGTATCTCTATGTAACATGTAAGTTTTAGCGGTGCGTATTAATTGAACAACCTTTTTATAATATATTATCGATCTGAAAATGTTTATGCTAGTTTATCGCGCAGTGCGTATTATATTGAACATAATCAATACTTTTAGTTATGTCTCATATAAAAGGTGAATTATAGTCAAAAAAGTTGTTTTAATCAGGTTGTTTTAATTTGTCAGTTAAGTATGTTGGGCTGCACTATAAGATTGTATACCCGCGTGAAGCCAAGTAAAACGCCATTAATTAAGTGTCAGTACTCACATAATTAGTGAAACTTCATTTAAAGTTGCGAGTTTTGATGTGACGTCACATTTATTAAACACACACACCCCTTCGTCACACATCACCACAATGTGTGAATCATGTACGTGACGTCATTTATGGATGGCCCCTAAAAAGGTACGGCAAATTGAATATCGCCCCGGCGCAAAAGTTCTAGCTACGCCACTGCATAGGCATCTATTACTTTTAAAAAGATTTAAAGTTTGAGAAAATTTCGATTTATATTAGAAAATTTATTTTAAAAAATCGATCGAAAAACAAATTACTAGAGCTTCTCCGATTTTTCGAATTCCATTTTTTCATGTAAGCTGCTCAAAGGTTAAAGATATTGACAGAAATTTTCACGGTTGACGATTGAAACACGTGCACAGGAATAACTTAAGAAAGAAAACCTTCTTTAATGATGCAAGAACACTAAATCCAGTGTCTGAATTTTATCACATTTTTTAACGCCATGAATAAAACACAGAACACAGGCGTTAGACCGCATGCATCGGAGTTTGTATCACAAGTATGATCCACTGCCGCAAAAGTCGGTCACACTGACGATTGCGCCAGGTCTGTAAATGGTTATGGCGATTCAAATATGGGGAGAATTTCGACTTTCATTAGGCGGAGCCACAAGCAACATTCCAAATTCGTTCTTCGGTCGTCCACCGCTTTCATTCACTACCGTGGGGGTCTAGTTTCTTGGGATCCGTCTTTAAAACACGGACATTGTCAGCGGAGAATGACGCTGTTGAAGAATTAAGGCTCCGTTGGCGGTTCTGGTTCGTCTCCAAAACGTATACCTGACATGGATGAGCTGATAGCTGACATGGCTGATGCTGATAGTGACATGGCTGATGGCTGATTCCACATTGTTTTTCTTTTGGAACCATATCGGATGTCCGTGTCATAGAGCCCATCAGTGACTTATTTGTGGTGTAATCTAATTTAGCCTCTCCACAGGACTATTTGTGGTTTAATTAATTTAGACTCTCCACGTGACTTATTTGTGGTTTTATAATTTAGACTCTCCACGTGATTTATTTGTGGCTTAATTAATTTAGACTCTCCACGTGACTTATTTGTGGCTTATTTACTTAGTACTCTCCACGTGACTTATTTTGTTGTTTATTAATTTAGACTCTCCACGTGACTTATTTGCGGCTTAATTAATTTTAGACTCTCCACGTGACTTATTGCGGCTTAATTAATTTAGACCCTCCAAGTGACTTATTTGTCGTTATTAATTTAGACTCTCCACGTGACATTATTGTGGCTTATTAATTTAGACTCTCCCACGTGACTTATTTTTGGCTTATTTAATTAGACTCCCAAGTGACTATTTGTGGCTTAATTAATTTAGACTCTCTACTAGACTTATTTGTGTATTAATTAATTTAGACTCTCCACGCGAGTCTTGAATATAATCGTGTGCTTTACGTATACGAGAGATGAAAAACTGGCCATCTATTCAATGAATTATAACTACAGTGTGACGTCCGCTTACATATTTCTAGCCTTTCCTTACCACAGAAATTATACATTGTTGACCGATAGTATCAACATTGTTTATATGGCAAGTGAATATAGTTCAAGGCAATGAATCGCTTCTCATTTCATGTTAATATGTTCCCAGTGTTGGAACAAAAATAACTTGAGTGGTCTACCCTTACAGTAAATACAAGACCACGTGGGTTAGTTTAGTTTGCATGTGTCCTGGTATAAGAAGAAAGTATTGTAACCTGGTATAAGAAGAAGTATTGTAACCTGGTATAAGAAGAAGTATTGTAACCTGGTATAAGAAGAAGTATTGTAACCTGGTATAAGAAGAAGTATTGTAACCTGTATAAGAAGAATTATTGTAACCTGGTAGAAGAAGAAGTATTATAACCTGGTATAAGAAGAAGTAGTGGTACCTGGTATAAGAAGAAGAATTGTAACGTGGTATAAGAAGAAGTATTGTAACCTGGTATAAGAAGAAGTATTGTAACTGGTATAAGAAAGTATTGTAAACCTGGTATAGGAAGTATTGTAAACTGGTATAAGAAGAAGTATAGTAACCTGGTATAAGAAGAAGTATTGTAACCTGGTATAAGAAGAAGTATTGTAACGCTGGTATAAGAAGTATTGTAAACTCGAGATATATTCGATGGCATTCCACGTAATATTTTATATTCAATGGGGAATCCTTAGCACCATCAAAATTAAAAAACAAATTTTGTATGCATGTTATATAAGTGTATCGAATATTCAAGATGCGTCAACAAATTGCCGTTCTGATTAACTGTATATTTGAAAATTTACATAACATCAATATACATAACTAGGGGTTGTAGGGCGCCTACGACGCCCACTTTTTTCAAAAGCCCAAGTATCGTGTCCTTGTTTGATAAATACGAAATATTAAACTTCATGAAGTTTTCACCAAGTATTTTATAATTATAAATCCTCAAAACCTCTTTTTACATCATTCCCTTTTCAAAAAATAAAATATAAGCTAAAATAATGACCTACTTTAATTTTTTTTTATGGCGAGTAACGTCACACGCTTTTTTAACTGCTATGGACTGTTGTACTACTTCAAAAATAATCTTTAATTTATAATTATTTTGCACACATCCTGATGCACACCTTCTTTTAAAATATAAGCTCAAACAATGACGTCATAGCTTTACGGATCCATCCATCCAGTGAGTGAGTGACTTGGGCTTTAATATTGTTATTTGCTATGTATGTTCGTCCCGTCCGTCCGTTCGTAACGCTACTAATTTTAGAAAGCAGCGCACCAAATTACTGTACCAAAATTAACTCTTTTCGAACGTCCGCATAAAAGTGTTCAATATTGAAATAAATAAAAATAAATGAAAGTTCTGTATTGCATTATTTTTTTATTCTGATGTGTATTTTTTCAAAATTAATAGATTTCAGCTGAAATATATTTATTTTGAAAACTTCCGTCACATTTGACGGGTGATACACTAGTGCAAGTGTGGGCAAACTACGGCCCGCTACGGAGTTTTTGCGGCCTTCGGAGCCTGCGTAAAATATCGAGGAAAAAAAATCTATAAATGTATGTTAAAGATGGATGTTTGTACTTGAATCGAGGCTGAATATTGGTTAGGTGCGTCCCCTTGATGTTTCATTTATTACTAATGCGGCACTCGCCTTAAAAAGTTTGCCCACCCCTGCACTAGTGCATGCATAATTTTCAAAGAAGTTTGCATTTAGATTATTTAACTTTTTCAAGATTAGTAGTGTTGAGGAATAATCTTTTTTTTTAAATTAATTAACGTTTTTGTCTGTATACTACTCACTAATGTTCCCTCTAAGCTGCGCGTTTATCTTAACTGTCGCTGCGCATCCGTTTAGAATTAACGCGCAGCTAATTTTGATAAGGATAATATAATATGTGTTTGTGGTTTGTAAAATTTGTGCACACAAAAATGACAGCTGCACAGATTCGCACACGAATATAAATTATTATTAATTAAATAAATAAAATATTTGTTGAACGAAACTTAGCGGGAACTTAGCAGCTGACTACAACTTCAGCCAACAACAGGGAATTTCAGCGACAATCTCAAACCAACGCCACAACATGGTTGTTGTGGTTTTTATTTCTCGTGTGTAAGTTTTATAGGGCGCCGCCACGATGGGCCGTGTACCCGATACTGAGTCATGCCGAGACTGACAATGGAAAACAAGGCTCGGGGCAAGAACGAGACTACTACCAGTGAGAGAAGGCATTTGGGGCAACTTGAGCACTTGAGTCATGGGATTATAAATAAGTTCGAGCTGTCAGTGGCAGTGTCGTCAACGCGAAAACAATATCAGCCCTTGGGATCTAATGACACCCGGGTCAAGGCCGCGGTAATGACACCCGGGTCAAGGCCGCGGTTTGTCCAACCGATCCCGAAAGGCGGATCTGATTGTCTAGATTTGAAATGGAAGAAATTGGAGGGGGGGGGGAGAGAGAGAAACACGTATAGAACATTATGTGTGTTGTTTTGATTCGTCACTACGGGTTGTTGTTTTTTTAACAACAGGTGTGTCGCAGCCACAATGACGTGGCAAGACACAGTACTATTTGGACGAAGAAATAGAAAGTCAAATTCAATCTTTTTTGAGACATTTAAATTTGTATTTTATTTTATGTATATAAAAAAATTCCTGTGCTGTTTTTTGAACGTTTTAAAAATCCGTCTTTTATGTTATAAATGTCGTGTCCATGGAATGTCGGGGCCTTCAGAAATGGGCGGTGTGCTTCATGTCTTGGAGTAAAAACAACACTAAATTTTAAATTTTACCGTAAAATTGACCCAAGTCATATGATCCGGGGTTGCTGAACACTTGGCCTATCACAAACATGAGAAGTTCTGATAAAAATATCTAAACCTTCAGTAACAAATTAGTAACATTTATAATGTACAGTGGCTCACATTACAAAATCTTTAAGAATGGACATAACCGCCTTAACACGTATAGCATTTGGAGTATTACTGTTCTTTTCGTGTCCACGTTTCAAATTTTTTAATAAAACAAACCCGTAAAAACAAAGTTTTTGACTATAAATCCCTTATATATGAGACATAACTAAAAGTATTGATTATTTTCAAACATTTACAGACTGAATCCGTCTTAACTCAACTTTGCATCATAACCCTAGTGGGGGGAGGGGTGGGGTGTGGGGGGGAGGGGTGGGTGAGGGGGGAGAGGGGAAAAGTCTGGTCACCGATTCAGAGTGACACGTAAAATGTAAACAAAAGCGCCCGTCGCTTCGTTGGTCGCCTCAATGCGTCAGCTCAAAATTTCACGTGGGAAAAAAACAATAACAACCCGTGAATTTAAATTACATACCTCATATAAGGATAAACTAAAAATGCATTAATTTAATTACGGTAAGTTCGATCGATCTGTAATTTTGATACGATGCATTGTTAGGTCAGACGGGTCCGTGTGCCAAATTTCAGTTCGATCGGATCATGGGAAGTCGGTCATTTTTTACTTCTGTTTTTCCGCCCGCCGAGCCCAAGACAGAGAGAGACGGCCGTGAAGTTTATATAAGGGATTTAAAAATAAAACGTGTCAGTTTTTATCTTTTGAAATATTCTTAAGTTGGTAACTCCGCGTGAAATCCCTTCCACCCCCACCCCCTCGCCCACACTTTTCTTTTTTTCTCCCCCGCCTTTCTCAAAGACCCGAGATAGCAGAAGTCAACACTCTCTAACAATTGTCTGAAGATATAAAAGTCTTAAGATAGTAATAATAATAAAAGCCCCAACTAATACTTGAAGCATTTTCTATCAGTCTTCTGAGATTAAAAATGAATCCGTAGGCTCGAATCAGATCAGTCTCAGCAGTTGTTCAACATTTTCTGCCTGCATTCAAATTACTTTGCCCCACATTCGGTGCAGCGAAAGTGAATTGGGAATGTGGGATAATAATTTAAGATAGGTGGTTCTCAAAAATTATTTACAGAGGGATTATATTTCAGGAAAATTTTCAGCCTTACAACAAAACACCAAAATAAAATATTGAAGTATTCGGAAAAGAATTCACAGAATTCATTTATCTTATCTTAAACTTAACATAAGCTTAACCTCAATGTTTCACTTTAATAAGGTATGGCTTCGCTCTTCGGCCACAAGGTCTTTTGAGCACAAGTTAACATTAGCTGAATGGAAGGTTGCTAAAAGATACGTCTGAATGATAAAAATGGTGTAAACACAATTTGAATGCGACGGTTTCTTAGATTTGATAACACTATAAAGCTGAGACCAAGTATACCAATACAGATGACTGCGGAAATCTTTCATACCTTCATTGCATGATTTCTTCCCACTAATTGGTATCTATTTTTTACAACATGAACTGTATTAAAACATGTCCTCCATAACAAATTACGGTAATTAGTAATTAACACAATGTTGTATGTTTTTTTAATGTTTAAACGACATTCGTTTTTCATATTTAGAAGGATAAATGAAGTGTTATCCTATTCAACAATATTTGAGAATCGCTGATTTAAATCTCTTCTGTTAGAAACGCATCTACTCCAATACCAATGACTCTGAAAAGGGACAGTGCATAAAAAGTTATTAAAGACACGACGGGCGGCGGTTTGTTTTCTTCTTTTCTTTATCTTCTACAATGAACCATTCAAGTTCACGCACTGGGTTGTATCAGCTTAGATCAATGACTTGGTGCGCAAACACAATCTTAAAGGTGTGCCTTTCAGAGCAGCTCTTTCTGGGTGAAGCACAAATGATACTGAGAAACGTCTCGCCGCGTGGCAAACGGCGATACATTTTTTAAACTACTTTAATATAAAAAAAAATAATTTAATTTTTAAAAAAAATGTTAAGGTAAAAGATGGGGAAATGCTTATTAGGAAAGGTGAGAAAGGCAAGAAATGTATTAAAACCTTCTGAATGATTAAATGATTATTATTCTAGCTTTTTTTTCTTTTACTAAAAAAAAGTATTGTTTCTATTTAATATTTGGAAAGCCAAAGAGAAAGATTAGATATATTTCATTTGTTCATAAAACCAATCACAATGTATTATTATTAGGCCAACGATGTAGATTAATGTAGAGGGTAGCTAAACGTAGTCATAACATGAACATAATAGTTATAATTGGTATATCAACATAGTCTTAAGATAAAAATAAGAGATACACAATTGTAATCACATAAACATGAAGGATAAGCACTGTCAGTAGAAACGTGCCATTCTCTTTTTGGAGTTAAGCTAATTCAAGCTCTTTTCTTTTTAATGGCAAGCCTCATTAAGCGGGCATCGCGATAGAGATTATTCTCCACAGATGTTGGACCCGACCCGTCAAAATCCCCGGCGGTCACCGGGCACTCGGTCAAAAGGTGCTCAAACGTCTCTACGGCGTACCCACATATTCAGCAGCCAATGTCCTTCTCGTGTTAAACCTAGGCTAGTAACGACGTGTGGGACAATGATCAGTCCTCATCTGGGTGATGAGTGTATGAGTATTACGAGTTATTTTCCGCCAGGGGTCACTATTGCTCGGCCGCGGCACGAACTGGTCAACTTTTCTGGCCGCTTCGGTATTCCTGACATTTGTTTTTTAACTCAATATTTCTTTTGTAATACACAATTTCTCTTAGAATTAAGATGTGTCCAAAACTCTCATTAAAAAAAAATCAAAACTTTTACCTTCTCTATGTTTCAAGCCGCCATTTACAAGGGACACCAATTGCCATTTTATTCATGATCCGACACTGGTTATAAAAAGTCGGCTTAAAATGATGTCATGAAAAAGGATGTCATGTAGGCATATCGGAAATATCGGGAACAATATATATGTTTTAAAGTGGAATGATATTGTACTCTAAACCCGTGCTTCTCAAACTTTTTAGTATGGTTGACCGGCAGGATTTTTTTCCATTGCACCAGGGACCGGTGCACTATTTTCCCTGCACTGACAATTTTTTCGGTCCTTTTTTTTTAGAACATCTGCGGACCGGCAGCGGATGGCCCACGGACCGGCACCGGTCCGCGGACCATCACTTTGAGAAGCACTGCTCTAGACAACAATTAATTAATGATATTGCGCACTAGACAACAATTAATTAATGATTTGTGCTCTAGACTACAACTAATTAATGATATTGTGCTCTGGACTACAATTAATTAATTCGATTTATTTCACTTTTAATCAGCAGCGTCGAAAGCCCCATCCTTACCCATGGACTTTCCTACTTGACCCCAGAAAGCCCCATTTTTACCTATGGACTTTCCTACTTGACCCCCGAAAACCCAATTTTAACCATGGACTTTCCTCGACCACAGAAAACCCAATTTTTACCCATGGACTTCTCCTCGACCACAGAAAATCCCACTTTGAAACCCAGAACACAATTTTCTTGTACATTTATTTACAAAATAATTATTTAATATGACTTAATTTTAGTTTGGACCATTCCTTATTTCAATAAGTAAATTAGGATTAGAATGTATCTTTTAAACATGTACATTGTATTTCTTTTAACATACAATTATTTTGTTGAAGCACAATAACACCAAACCCGCCCCACGCAAGCACACTTACAAACCGCCCTCACGTCTGAGATATGGGACTTAGGGTTGGACTTAAGGCTGTCCTATCTGACTTAAGGCTGTCCTATCTGACTTAAGGCTGTCCTATCTGAACTCCTCGTCTACCAAAGTCAACAATAGACAACTAGTGGGATCGAAAACACTCGACTTTCTGGGTTATAAACATCCACTTATGTATTTAAATAATGACCCGAATTTATGTTCGAATTTTGCTCGTGTGTTATTTTCTTCATGGAAATTTGTTTTTTCAAATGTTAGTTCATAAATTTCTTATTTTGAACTTAGAGCCTACATCCCTTGTCTTTTTCAATACACTATATTTTAAAATATTACATAGATCTACATACACCTTCCAAACTAACAATGGACAAACAGAAATACTAGGTACATGCACCTTCCAACTAATAAACATACAGAAGTCTTATGATTTTAAGATATTTTCTTTTCAAATAAGACATTAACACATGTAGCAGTGTATGTCCCGTTGAATTCGTATAATGTTTTTGATATGTTATTCTGTATTTGCGTTGCTCAGCTATATATTTTGTTTTTAAATCCTTTATTCTATTTTTGTTTATTAATATGCAACTTTTGACAACCTCGATGGTTCTCTGACTTGAATAAGTGATCTATAATGTGACGCAGACCTGGGTTTGAGGCTGCAACACCATTTTCACTCCCCTGCTCCCTGGTTTAATCTCTTGATAACGGGAATCACGGGGGTGCTGGCATTAGCGACACTGCAGACTGTACCCAAACATTGTTTTTTAACTTTGAGAACCTTTGAAAGTGTCCTGTTGACTCTGATGGCTAATTTCATGTCGGTATATATCCGCAAACACGTAAATCCGCAGATTCAAGTTAATCTTTGGATTCATGTTAAGCCTAGGATTACCTATGTATGCTGGCACTGTTACCCACCAGGGAGCTTTGTGGATTTGGTTCTCGTTGAATCTGCGTTGTTCGATGTGTGGAAACGGTGTTACCCCACGCCACACACACAACAAAACAAATGACAATGGGGGAAATGGAGTTCAAGATCCTTTAGCGAAACAATGAAATTGGTGGCTAAAAATAACCTGGTGACAATGGCGGTGACTGAGAGTGAATTCCCAATCTATTCCATAGGCATTAGAAGATACGCGCTTTCAACTAACGCAGTATATCTTTATATAAACCAAATGAGTGACCGCCTTCCTTCCCCCATCCTTACTTGATTCGTCTCCTCGAACTACAGTGGAACCTCTCATAACGAGTTTAATTCGTTCCAGGGTCTCACCCGTTAAGCGAAACAGTCGTTATACAAAACAATTTTCCCCATACAAATCAATGTAAAAATACGATAATCCGTTCCATGCTGAAAAAAAAATTAATCATTTTTCAAAACATATTACTAACATTTATTCTAATAGAATTACTTATGAAATTTTAAAGAGTGGAACAACTAGAATACCATTTAGATTTGAAACAAAAAATTTTTTAAAAAAATATGAATTTATGACAAATAATTATTTATTTTTTTAACTAGAAAACTGTCCAAAGACACATTTGTTTTTGCCGACGCTTCAAATGTGACGAAAATGTGTCGTAACCGTTTCGTAGACATTCTTAAAACTCCCTTTGAAACATTTAACATACAAAAATCGCGTTGACCTTAAATATATACAACGCTTCTTTCATTTACAATCATTCTCATACTGATGTATTTTTTCTTTAAGAAAAATGTCACCTAATTAGCACTGTTTCTATGTGAATGTATGCATACTTGATGAGACTTGTAAAAATGCCGGTTCTCTTGATCTAATTAGGGGCACGATCTTCAGCAAACTGAAATTTTAGTTTCCTCGAAATGGGAATGGCAAGACGCTATCAACGACGTTTGGCAAGACGCTATCAACGACGTTTGGCAAGACGCTATCAACGACGTTTGGCAAGACGCTATCAACGACGTTTGGCAAGACGCTATCAACGACGTTTGGCAAGACGCTATCAACGACGTTTGGCAAGACGCTATCAACGACGTTTGGCAATACGCTATCAACGACGTTTGGCAAGACGCTATCAACGACGTTTGTCAAGACGCTATCAACGACGTTTGTCAAGACGCTATCAACGACGTTTGTCAAGACGCTATCAACGACGTTTCAAGACGCTATCAACGACGTTTGGCAAGACGCTATCAACGACGTTTGGCAAGACGCTATCAACGACGTTTGTCAAGACGCTATCAACGACGTTTGTCAAGACGCTATCAACGACGTTTGTCAAGACGCTATCAACGACGTTTGGCAAGACGCTATCAACGACGTTTGTCAAGACGCTATCAACGACGTTTGGCAAGACGCTATCAACGACGTTTGGCAAGACGCTATGAGCGACGTTTGGCAAGACGCTATCAACGACGTTTGGCAAGACGCTATCAACGACGTTTGGCAAGACGCTATCAACGACGTTTGGCAAGACGCTATCAGCGACGTTTGGCAAGACGCTATCAACGACGTTTGGCAAGACGCTATCAAGGACGTTTGGCAAGACGCTATCAACGACGTTTGGCAAGACGCTATCAACGACGTTTGGCAAGACGCTATCAACGACGTTTGGCAAGACGCTATCAACAACGTTTGTCAAGACGCTATCAACGACGTTTGGCAAGACGCTATCAACGACGTTTGGCAAGACGCTATCAACGACGTTTGGCAATACGCTATCAACGACGTTTGGCAAGACGCTATCAACGACGTTTGGCAAGACGCTATCAACGACGTTTGGCAAGACGCTATCAACGACGTTTGGCAAGACGCTATCAACGACGTTTGGCAAGACGCTATCAACGACGTTTGGCAAGACGCTATCAACGACGTTTGGCAAGACGCTATCAACGACGTTTAGACGACAGGTAAAGGTATTACGAGGAAAGATATGTTATTTTAATAAAAATAACGACTTACCACTTCCACATATCCACATGTCAACTTTGAACCACGGCAGCCATTCTAACAATGAAAACATTTCAGTCATTGTAATGTTTGTATTACAACCGTAGAAAAAAGAAAAAAATTACCCTAGCATTTGGAAGATTTCATCACAGCTTAACTCGTTAATTTACTAAACTGTTCGCATAGCATGAACTTCATCTGATCAAGCTAATTCGTTGGTTTCTCTGTACCAACAAGTAATGATTGCCTCAACGTAGAGCAATGTACACACTGGCCAAGGAGCCGTTTTCTTACAGTTGCTAAAAGATTGTCAAGACTGAACTCTTAACACTGCACGTGTAGTTATATAATCTTATTCATGATTTCAACTTTCTCCACGCATTGTCTGTGAGAACTGTTGGAGCTTTAGGATTATTTTAAACACATCGCTGTCTTTACGAACTGTTTGACCTAAAATGTTTTTTTATTATAACACGTAAACTGTCTATACGATTTTTTTTTGAACTATAGTACTATTTAATATAACACATCACTGTGATATTATACTTTTTTGAGCTATAGTATCATTTATTATAACGTCACTGTCTATAAGAATTTTTTGAGCTATAGTATTATTTACTATAACACATCGCTGTTTTTAAGAACATTTAAAGCTATAACATTTTTATAAACAATCCCTATTTAAATGAACGGCTGAGTTTACGTTAAAAACATTTTGTTAGATTTGGCTCCAATAAACGAAGGGCCTACAATTTCTCCAAGAATACCAAATGACTCTAAATTATCTTTCATTTTATTAAGCGCAAGACGAAAAGATTTAACTGATCGAGTTTAGCTGCAATCGATATCGAAATGTTATTGCTTGCTTAGACGGTTAGATCCCGAGCTATCAACAAATCTTTTGAATGAGTTCTCGTTACGTCAGCATATCAACTTTGTCATGGTTTGGGTGGGAGGGGGGGTAGTATTGTACAGGTTATTTTTTAATGTATCCGTTGAGAATCGGTAGAAAAGATGAGCTGACGTCCAAGATTGTTAACTTTAAAGCTGGCGTCTAGGTGACGTTGCTCAATAATTAAAAACTAGATACACCTATGGATACGCCACAAACTTGCTCATAGATAGTGCGAAGAGGTGGGGGGGGGCGGAGACAAACAGCAGCCAGACGATATATTGATATATATATGTATATATATATATATATATATATATATATATATATATATATATATATATATATATATATATATATATATATATATACACACACATAGATAGAATTCAACTTTAAAAACTTTCTTTTTATGCAGGGATCAAAAGATCGAGTCGTTGATTGCCGTCCTTGGGGTCTTGCTTCTGTTGTTATGTTGTTGTTTTTTTAAACTTTAATATTTATCGATTGTATAAATTACACCTAAAAGTGAGTATGACGAGTATAAAGCGCATGGATTTAAATAGATTATCGATTGATTGAAGGATTACACATTGTGTATAGAGCACATGGGTCGCTGTTTTATGTGTTTCTGATAGCCTGACAATCAGGATTGAACGACTGTCTGATATGTGCTGTCTTACACATAAGACAAATGTAGGCTTATGGAACAGTTGGGTCCATGCTAACAGGCCACTTGGTTGTGGGGCTCAATAATTGCAGATAAGTTGCTCAAATAGGGCTCCTTATGGCACATCAGTTTGTTATATAGGGCTCCTTATGGCACATCAGTTTGTTATATAGGGCTCCTTATGGCAGATCAGTTTGTTATATAGGGCTCCTTATAGCAGATCAGTTTGTTATATAGGGCTCCTTTTGGCAGATCAGTTTGTTATATAGGGCTCCTTTTGGCAGATCAGTTTGTTATATAGGGCTCCTTTTGGCAGATCAGTTTGTTATATAGGGCTCCTTTTGGCAGATCAGTTTGTTATATAGGGCTCCTTTTGGCAGATCAGTTTGTTATATAGGGCTCCTTTTGGCAGATCAGTTTGTTATACAGGGCTCCTTTTGGCAGATCAGTTTGTTATATAGGGCTCCTTTTGGCAGATCAGTTTGTTATATAGGGCTCCTTTTGGCAGATCAGTTTGTTATATAGGGCTCCTTTTGGCAGATCAGTTTGTTATATAGGGCTCCTTTTGGCAGATCAGTTTGTTATATAGGGCTCCTTTTGGCAGATCAGTTTGTTATATAGGGCTCCTTTTGGCAGATCAGTTTGTTATATAGGGCTCCTTTTGGCAGATCAGTTTGTTATATAGGGCTCCTTATGGCAGATCAGTTTGTTATATAGGGCTCCTTATAGCAGATCAGTTTGTTATATAGGGCTCTTTATGGCATATCAGTTTGTTATATAGGGCTCCCTTATGGCAGATCAGTTTGTTATATAGGGCTCCCTTATGGCAGATCAGTTAGTTATATAGGGCTCCCTTATGAAAATTCACTTTTTACAAGACTTAGCGACAGGTCTTTGCAATGTACGGCACGTTAGTCCGAGTGCAAAATGACAAACTCGTGTGCAAAGCAGTACAGCATCCATTTTTTGTGCTAGATCTTACACCCCACAAACACATATATTATATTATCCTTAACAAAATTTGCTGCTCGGTAATTCTAAACGGCTGAGTGGCGTCGGTCAGATATCTGCTCGGCCGCCGCGCAGACGTGATCCTTAAAGGGAACATCGGTCATTTGTCACAGGGTGTAATAATGACTGGTCACTTGAGCATATGACTCAATAATGACAGATCACATGTCACGGGCCCAAAAAAACGACAGGTCACTTGTCACAGACCACGGGGATGAATAATAACAGAGCATTCGGGCATGCCACTTAATCTCATGGTCTGAGACCTTTGTGATTACTGGAGTACTTCTGTTAAGAATGAACGTTTGCCAGAACAATTTTTGTAACTACAGACTCATACGAATGTCGTTTCTGGAGTATCCCTATGGTCTTGTAAACTCTTGTTAGACTTTTGAGTGTTGTATGACTAGTCACAACTCTGTATAAATATGTCAATAAAAAATTAAAATTTACAACCACGAATTGTGTGATCCAAACTAATATGTAATCGTCCGTTATTTAATCAATCTATAATTTATTTTTTCGATCACACAGCTCGCTTGTGCATCTTGTATGTTAATAAAAAGTTTTATCGCAGTCCTATTAAGTATGTCATATTACAAATGTTTCCACATGACAAAACCATTAAATTACATGACCTGATGATATTATGTTGAAGCGGTCATTCCTTATGTTCAACGTGACGGTCGACGGTAGTGAAGCTCCTAAGACCCGGATGTATGCAAAAATTATTGGTAATAATATACTAACCATCACACAATTCATGTAAACGTAAATTTCACACCAGCTTTCATTGCTGTATAAATGGCGTACATTTATCATTATTTTATTCTAGTTGAAAAAAATCTCGTGCGCATGACATCATGCACTGCAGACATAAACAGATTGGAATCTTTAGCTCTGACCAAAAAAAAATTATTGGAGATCAAAATAAAAGCTTCGGTACAACAAGAGGATTTTTCTCTAACAAAAAGGAAGGTGATGCCCCTTTCATTCATCGTAAAATAGTTGGTAATTATTATTATTTTATATAAATGGAAACAATCTTGCTGCTTGAGAAAAGAAATTAAATTATCTGACAGAGCTAAAAAAAAATATAATAAAAAAAAACAATAGAATGTTGTCAAAGGGGAACATTTTGGCCTCCGGTGTGGGTATATTCTGGCCTATAGGCCAGTTTAACCCCCAGGTATATTCTGGTCAGGGGTATTATCTGGCTTGTTACACCGGTAAGTTCAAGTCATGTCACCAAAATCTCACCCCCCTCTCATGGCTATATGAGCTTCATGCTGTTATATGACAATTTATAGGGCATATGGCCACATTTGTTTGATTTGTATTGTTTCCCCGCCATGAAAGGATCTTTAAAGATCAATGATTTCAGATTAGGTTAAGCATAAACATATCTTGAATTTCTCAATCAAATGTATGCATCATTTTAGCAATAGCCTCATACACTGTGCTGATTCGGTAATGTGCTTGTGAATTGTAATGTAAATTTGACACACATACTCAAATAACCTCTCTGCTCCTTTTCTTTTCTTTTTTCTTACATGAGAGGATTTCAATTCATTGAAACGCTGCCAAACGGGCTTCGGTTCAGATATATCGTATAGCATAGACTTTCGTATCTGTCACTGACCTTCACCTTGCTCGTAAACTAGTCAAAGTGAAAACCAGGTTAGTGAAAAGGGATCGTTTCAATAAAAAGCCAGACATATAGTGATAAAACATTGTTTTTCTTCTTCCTTAAAAATGCAAGAACAAACACATACAAATTCTCGTCCTTACCCGTCGGTCGGGCAATCGAGCGTGGAATGGGTTGCCTGATGTAACCAGGAAAACAAACATGCCATCATCATTTAAAACACGAATAATAATGCAAGACTAGACCCAAAAAATGGATACGCGTCGGACGCAATAATCCTTTGTATAGAAGAAGCGTCTGTAATAGATACGATAAGTATACACCCACTTTTCTTATTATCACAACCTATTCCCATTGACATCGACTAGAGGGTGTAGAGCAAGTATACAGAGGGTGCGGTCCTCTCCCAGCGCCCCATTTTACTTTCTGTCTATCGCGGGGCGTCATTGACATCCGCCTACTGCCCTGTTGTTTTGTGGCATTTTAGCTTTGTTAACTCCTGGCGAGTTTAAGCCAGTTACTCTACATTATAGGAAAAAACTGATGATACGTAACAAATACATAACAAATACATAACAAATAAATAACAATACATAACAAATACATAACAAATACATAACAAATACATAACAAATACATAACAAATACATAACAAATACATAACAATGGCCACGAACACAATTTTACCAGCTGTAAAAGCGTGGACAAAACAACAACCGCCTGAACAGTCTTGATTTAAACGCCAAGGTATAGACTTGAAAACACATCTACACAGAACGTAAGCTATGGGTATCAGTACCATTTTCATGGGATTCGATGCAGCTCTATTCTTCAAAATATGAACATTGAAACATGATCCGCGACCGAATCATCAAGTGCAGTGTAAACAAATTTCTAAGTTGACGGGGGTTTTTTTTTCCGGGCGTGTCTGTAAAGGGATTTGTTCGCGTGACTAGTCACCCCAATACCTTGCGCGATGGCAGCAGACGAAACAACCAGACATTCAACTTCGCCGGTTCATAGATGCCCTGTCCATATTATGTGATGAGAAATGTATAATGTGTCAATCCATAGAGAGGAGGGATTGCGGAGGTGTAACTGCGACGTTTAAGCGTTTTCCCCTAATGTACCTGGAAATTGTCCGTTCTCAGTAAAGATTTTTTTGTTTTGTTTTAACAAAGGGAGGGAATAGTAAAGAAGTACTCACGTTTCTTAACTCCAGTTGTCTCCCTCGCTCTATCCTCTCCATCTCTAGCGAGGCGATGAGCCTCCACATGGCACTGACCCCGGCGGTGACGTCACCCATCCTGGTGGTCAACAGCACCTGCCAAACACGATGGAAACACGAGATCTTGAAATCCAGTGAACAGTTAAGTTTTTTTAATTGAATACTTTGAATTAAACATTTTAAAACACTTACCGCGTGCACATCTTCAAAGTGGGGTTGGGGGGGGGGCAGGAAGTGACGCCCCTGTGATATTTTGGTTTAAAGCTTTTAAAAGAAAATACAAGATACACAAAAGCCCCTTCTCATATTTTAACATTTATACAGCAGAACAAAAGTTAAGTTGCAAACATGTTTATGAAAAGACTTCCTGATATGAGTTGTACAATGAACTACAATGCATGCACTAAATGATTGAATACAAAATACGAGTAATTGGTCAAACGGGTGTTTATAAGTGTCGCATGGACAGCGGAATCTGCCATTAGAGTTCATCATTGTCAATGGGTCTGTTTAATTTACCGACGCATTTTGTGTGCGCGTTATATATATATATATATATCTATATGAAGATGGGGAATCCCCATTCCTGTTTCATGAAACATCCTAATGACAAGCGCGAAATATGATACATCATATGTTAGACATAACACGTTATTAGAGTTCCGCGTTCCAATTGCAAAACACAACTTAAGCTTCCAACGGGGTTTTGATTTCTTCAATTTGAAAACGTCATATGTCAGTAAGTAATGGCACAATTGTTGGACTAGATTTTCGTAAAACAAATTTCATTCAACATAAATTTTGAAGTAACAATACGTTGGCAAAATACTTTTTTTAGCATAAAAATTGTTTTTAAAAAGTTTTGTCTTGATCAAGTCGACAGCGGCGTACCGTGGGATTGTGCCACCCGGGGGCAGAACCAAGGTTTTCCACCACCACCACCTCCCTTTTTGTAAAATATGTTGATCGTGATAAATGATTTTTATTGAAAAGTAATAAATAGGAGTTTACCCGTTTTAAAGTTAGGGATAAATAGAAAAGCTTTCATTTCTTAATCTACAATTGAAGTTTTCTGCTTTTCCTGATAGCGCAATCTTTGATGTATCAATGTTGTCATTCATTCCGTGCTCAATTATATAGCTATTGACTAGTCAATCTTGATGTATTCATTTTTTTCGTAATTTAATTTTCGTTAATCTAAGAGAAGCCTTTCTCGCAGCTGGCATTACCTATGGCAGTTCTAAACAATATAAGAAGTATTACTATTGTATTAGGTAGGATAATTTCGAGTCTAACTATCATAATAAACTTGTATAAATCAAGTGGGCTTGAATTCATAAATTATGTTGTTTTTTTTATTAAAAAATTGAGGTAAAACCGAAGTTGCTTGACAAAATCATTTGAGATAATAATTGCTCTAATTTGAAGGTAAAACTTTAAAGTCCGCGTAGTTTAAAGGGAACATTGTTAGTATCACAGGAATCGATGTCCAATATGGAGATGAAAGTTTTGGCAGGAGCAACGTTCACATATTTTAGGATATATCCTTTTTCTTTTTCTTTTATTAAAGTCTTATTTGGTTTTTATTTCATTTTGATAAAAAGTTACAATTTATTGTTTAAATTTTCATTCTTAGCAGCTATTTAACAGCACAGCAATGACGTTTCTACGCCATTTTAAAAAATGACGTCATCAAATTTTAAGGTAGGCTGTTAAAGTTTTAGTACAATTAACTTCATCTGGTCTGGTCACCGATCACTGGTCCGAGCTCAGCGTGACACGTAAAATGTAAACAAAAGCACGCCGGTACTTCGATGGGTCGCATCAAAGCGTCAACTCAAACTCTTACGTGGAAAAAAAAACAATAACAAACAGTGAATTTGAATTACATACGTTATATAAGGATAAACTAAAAATGCATAAATTTAATTACGGTACGTTCGATCGATCTGAAATGTTGATACGATGCATTGTTAGGTGAGACGAGTCCGTGTGCCAAGTTTCAGCTCGATCGGACCACGGGAAGTGGGTCATTTGTTACTTTTGTTTTTCCGCCCGCCCAAGACAGACAGAGAGAGATGACGACAGAGACGGCGGTGAAGTTAATATAAGAGATTTAAAAATGACACACTTACCGTGAGGCCATCCAGCTGAAATTTGGCACATAGACTTGTGTCACCTAACAATGCATCATATCAAAATTTCAGATCGATCAAATGTACCGTAATTAAATTAATGCATTTTTATTTTATCTCTATATAACATATGTAATTCAAATTTATGGTTGTTAATGTTTTTTCTTTTACGTGTCAGTTGAATTCACGCGTTGACGCCACCCATCGATGTCCACACCCATTCCCGTCCCTTCCCCCGGTTTTAAAGCCAGGGGATATCACTCGGTGTCAGTTTGTAAATGTTTGTCGCGTTTAACATAATCAATACTTTGACTTATGTCTCATATATAAGGGATTTTTAATCAACAAATTTGTTTTTACGGGTTTGTTTATTCATTAATGAACTCACAGCGCCATCATAACCTTCTGCCGTCGACAAATACGGTTAAACATTTCCAGCAGTGCAGGCAACAAGTACGGTTTAAAATTTCCAGCAGTGCAGTCGACAAAGTACGGTTTTACATATCCAGCAGTGCAGGCGCATATCTTCACTAACTACACATAAAATGTTGGTCTATGTTACACACCAGGGACTATCACGATTTTTTTTCTTGTATTTGTTCACATAATGAGAGCTGATACGCCAAGATGACGCTCAAGTTCACTGGAGCGTGTCAATGAAATAGAAAACTCTAACAACACTGATCTTGTCCGATTGTGATGATCTTTTTAATTTAGGACTTACGATGACATGGATATTTGTCAATGTTAATCCCTTACCCCCCCCCCTTTCATCGTTTTTTTTTGGCCACTTGCGAAACCATTTTTAAACGATAGGCAGAATTTATGTTTTCGTTTACATTATCAACATACCACCATACATCCTCCCGTCTTAACCAACAAAAAACACAAAAAAAACGCGGATGTGGTTAACTAATCATCAATTTGTGTAAACAATCGAGGCCCGCAACAAGCCAGGGTGTAACGACGTGCAGCGAGCAGGCCATCAATCACACGTAACAGTCCTATCTCCCTGGGCTTAGCATGGGACTTTCGAAACCAACAAAATAAACAAGAAGGGTTTCTAGTGCGATCACAGGGGTTCTCCTGCGTTTGGTTTGAGAATCATGTGTATCTTGTAAGCATGGCTTGTCGTTTGTGAATGATTCAAACGTTGATCAAGTTATGTTCTTAACGTATGCTTAAAGAAGTCACATTGGTCTCTGGCCATAAACGAGTGTGATGAAATTGTAATGATCAAGTACGGTCCAAAAGACCTTACCATCTGTTATAGCTACACTGACAATGTCATTGTACAGGGTGGTCAAAAACCTTACAGTCTCTGTACACTAACAGTGTAATAGTACGAGTGTCAGCATGCGTAAGCGTAACAAACTCAGCGCTAAAATGCAATAGCCAGTGTAATCCCACACTGTTTCATCCAAGCTGCGTAACCGCGCAGCTATTAAACCGACGACGCGCAGCAGTTTAAAGTTACCACGCAGCACATTTTAATAAGGATTATTTGTGTGGGTGTGGAATATATCATTTTCCATAGAAAAAATTAATGCTGCACAACTTTGAACACGAGTTTGTTTGTTTTTTTTGCACACGGACCTACGAAGCCTAGAAGGTATATTTGTGGGCGCATGCATTTGTTATGAAAAAAAAGTGCTAAAGAATTAAGAATCGTGAGAAAGATCGTTGCGTACGACAGAAAGGGAATTTGTTTTATAACCTACTACCCCGAGCCCCCAAATGATATAATAATCGCTTATATTTTTTTATAACTGACACTGCAACAGGTTGGCATTAATCTGGTAACATTAAATGATGAATCGTACACTTTGCCCGCTAGGGATTTGATTACGGTTGGTAATGTAATTTGATAACATAATTAAACAAATCATCGATGTTTTTTCAGGGGGATTACATTATAATGGTAAGTAGCGTTACAAATGCATATTTTCACGGATCGATTCGAATTAACTTTAATGACGATAGATCTGGAGATTCAAGGTCACCGCGTGACAATTTAGATTCTAGTTATTTTGATTGGAATGGTATTTAGAAAGACATCCTTTTGAGCCAACCTGTTGTATCTTAGTATATATATTTTTTTTTGAAAAGCTCTATTGCTAGTGACTTAATTAGAACTCCGTCGTGACTTTTTAAAGTCACATCTGGGTTTTTATTTTCTTCAACTTTGTAAACCCGGCATGCAAAATTGACGGGACGTTTTTTTTTCGAAATTTAAATTTTGTATTTCAAGTAATAACGGAACCGACCATTTAGGTGCATGGATTGTGGACTCATTGTGGGGTCTACGTCACAGGTCTATTCTACGTCACAGGTCTATTCTACGTCACAGGTCTATTCTACGTCACAGGTCTATTCTACGTCACAGGTCTATTCTACGTCACAGGTCTATTCTACGTCACAGGTCTATTCTACGTCACAGGTCTATTCTACGTCACAGGTCTATTCTACGTCACAGGTCTATTCTACGTCACAGGTCTATTCTACGTCACAGGTCTATTCTACGTCACAGGTCTATTCTACGTCACAGGTCTATTCTACGTCACAGGTCTATTCTACGTCACAGGTCTATTCTACGTCACAGGTCTATTCTACGTCACAGGTCTATTCTACGTCACAGGTCTATTCTACGTCACAGGTCTATTCTACGTCACAGGTCTATTCTACGTCACAGGTCTATTCTACGTCACAGGTCTATTCTACGTCACAGGTCTATTCTACGTCACAGGTCTATTCTACGTCACAGGTCTATTCTACGTCACAGGTCTATTCTACGTCACAGGTCTATTCTACGTCACAGGTCTATTCTACGTCACAGATCTATTCTACGTCACAGGTCTATTCTACGTCACAGGTCTATTCTACGTCACAGGTCTATTCTACGTCACAGGTCTATTCTACGTCACAGGTCTATTCTACGTCACAGGTCTATTCTACGTCACAGGTCTATTCTACGTCACAGGTCTATTCTACGTCACAGGTCTATTCTACGTCACAGGTCTATTCTACGTCACAGGTCTATTCTACGTCACAGGTCTATTCTACGTCACAGGTCTATTCTACGTCACAGGTCTATTCTACGTCACAGGTCTATTCTACGTCACAGGTCTATAATGTCACCAATGAGCCAGGTTTGCTAGCCAGGATTGTACATTTCTAGATAACCTCGTTGTAGGTTAAAGTCTGATGCCACCCTAAGCCCCATGGCACGATTCTTGTTAAAATACTAGACGGACGGTTCTTGTTAAAACACTAGAGGGACGATTCTTGTTTAAAAAACTAGACGGACTATTCTTGTTATAACACTAGACAGACGGTCCTTGTTAAAACACTAGACCAGGGGTCGGGAAACCATGGCAGAGCCATATATGGCTCTTTTGATGGCTGCATCTGGCTCGCAGGAAAATGTTCATTTTAAAGTTAAAAAAAATTCTTCAGAATCCTTTGATCTAAATAATTATTGTGAAAAACTCCTTTTTTAATTAATAAAAAAAAACAATAACCTCGTTATAATAAGTTAATAACGTTAGTTATTTTCTATTTTTAAATCCTTTATATTAACTCGTGGTGTCTGCGGCCGACCGACCGACCGACCTTGCTTGCTTGCTTGCTTGTCGCCAAAACTTTTGATCGATTTTTAACCCACTTGCTCGCAAGATAGCGAGCTGAAATTTTGCAGGCAGTTTTGTACCGATGATAAAACCAATGTATCAAAATTTCAGATCGATCGCATGTACCGTAATTAAAGTATTGATTTTTTAGATTATTTTATTTATTCCTATGTATCATGCGATTTTTTGAGATAGAGCGTCGCGGTGCGTATTATATTGAACAACCTTTCTGTCGCGCAATAAGGTGCGTATTTTATTGACAGCTCTTTTTATAAACATATTCCTGATCGGTGCGCATTATATTAAACATGTTTTACGACACAACTGCAATTTTGTATTTCTGGATGGTCTGGCGCTGCGTATTATAATGAACATTCTTTTAATTACTTCTCGTACATAAAGGATTTATAGTCAAAAACTTGTTTTTTTTACGGGTTTTTCTTATTTATGGCTTACGTGATGTAAAACATTCTTGAAAGTTTAGACGTGGGATAGCTTTTGGAGGTCTCAAGTTGTTTGACCAATCAATTATATCCGAATAGTAAGATGAGAGCCATACGTGATACAATACATGAAATAATCGAGGTTAGGGGTTAGTAGCCTTAGGAATTAGATTGCTATTTAAGGGAGAGAGATTTTGGAATTCGGGGTCGAAGTGACAGCAGTGATTTCTGTGGAAAAGTGGCAAAAATACATTGTTCAAGTGGGGAGCCAGCAGGAAGAAAGCATGTCAAGAATAGCTATCAAGAGTGCAAGCTGGTCAGCAGCAAATCCGTGTTTGGAACCAACAGGGTGACCGGAATTCGGCAAGCTTTGCTGGCACTTTAACTATTGTAAGAAACTGAAAGCCATTCACAGATGGGGGAGTATGCCAAAACATGATTGATGTTGCCAATGAAATTTTTGATGATTTTTCTAATATGAAAAAATAATTAAATGGATGAAAGAAATACCTCTGTCGACAAGAACTGTTCACGATCGTAGCATCGTGATGTCAAATAAAATTGAGAAAATGCAAGTAAAGGACATAAAAGTGGCACCGTTTTTCTGTCTCGCTTTGGATGAGTCAACAGACGTCAGTAATTAGTTGTATTCAAACAACCAAGTCCTTCAAGACTGCACTTAAGACACATCTTTTCAAAATTTATTTTCAAAATTAATGAAACAACATTTCTTGTAAATGTAAATGATTAACGTAGCTTATGTATAATGTACTGTAATTTTTGTGTTTGTTATGATATGAAAGTTAATTTAATACTTATAGGTATGTTATTTCTTTCATGTAAAGCGCTGTGAGCCCAGTTCCTTACTGGGATACAGCGCTATATAAATAATCAATTTATTATTATTATTATTATAATTTATATCCCAGTTCAGCGTGGTTGCAAGGTATGTTGTCGGTGAAACATCATATGAGGAAAGTCAAGCTGTTTCGTCTATGAAGGGCACAACAGGGGGGCATTATTTATTCGAGTCTTTCACTGAGTTCGCTAAAGAAAAAATCTACCGATGGATAAACTTGTTTTGGTGTGCACTGATGGTGCTCCGTGTATTTTGGGGGATTTGTCGCTCTTCTTTGTGAGCGTGAACACATAGCTCAGCCGATTTGCGGCTTGTCTGAGCGAAATCAGGACTTTTCTTGAAACGAAGAATGTCGAGCATCCCGAGTTAGCTGACACTGAATGGCTCCAGAAGTTTTATTATCTCGTAGACATGACTGAACATCTAAATCAGCTCAATGTGAAAATGCAAGGCGTTGGAAATAGAATATTGTCCCTGCAACAGGCAGTGTTTACATTTGAAAACAAGCTAGAACTCTTCATCGGTGACATTGAAACAGGTCGTTTATTACACTTTGAAAAACTGGGAGAGTTCAAAGATATGTGCACATCAAGTGACCCTGCTTAACATCTTAATATTCAGCAGCTAGCAGGATTCACGCCCAATCTACTGCAGTCATGTAAAGAGCGCTTTGGAGAATTTCGCGAGCACGTAAGTCTTTTTAAGTTCATCACCAATCCACGCGAGTGTGCAGTGGACAGCACTGACCTGAGTTGCATTCCCGGAGTCTCCGTCAGAGATTTTGAACTCCAAGCTGCTGAACTGAAGGCCTCAGACATGCGGATGAATAAGTTCAAGTCACTAATTGAAGATTTGGAAAGACTTGCACGACAGCAAGCAGAGTTGGCGAGCCAGCACAAATAGGCAGAAATGAAAAAAAACTTCAACACGCAGACCAGCTGATTGTCAAAACTTTGAACGCGCTACCCGTCAAATACCACACACTGCAGCGTGTGAGTATTGCTGCACTGACAATGTTTGGCTCTACGTATGCATACGAGCAGTCTTTCTCACATCTAAAGAACATCAAGACCAACCATCGATCACGTTTAACGGATGGAAGTCTCAACGCCTGCATGAAGCTTAACCTCACCACGTATCAACAAGACTACAAAGCCATTAGCAAATCCATGCAGCACAGCACCATAAGTCGCAATAATGGTAAGTAATACTCATTATTGATTATTTTAGCAACAGCATGACAGTGTTATTAAAAAGATTTCATAGCCATAATTATTGTGATTTTAGTGTTGAAATTACACAAAATGCACACATTTACTTGAATTTTTAGTTTTAAGAAATACGTATGGGCTCTCACAGAAGTACTCTTTCGAAAAAAGTGGTGTTTATGGCTCTCTAAGACAAAAAGTTTCCCGACCCCTGCACTAGACAGACGGTTTCATCACACATAATTTCAACAAGGCTAAGACTAAACCTACAGAACTACAAGTCGGATTTCGCTTTTCCCTTGGGGTAAGTAAGTTTCAATTAGAAACGTGAGCCGATTTTCAATTAGTAATTTAATAATCGTGACTTTATATGTCATAACTATTTCATTTTGTTAAAATTTAATTCGATATTTATGTTGGGCAATTGTAGGTTATGTGATATTAAAAATATATACCTACAAATAATTTCCTGAAATAATTTTGTAACGATCATTTCAATTGTGGCATTCCTAGAAATAACTAGTAGTGGTAATACATCAAATAGAGGCGGCTAGAAAATACCACCAATCAGGGGCGGTGACGTCGTGTGGACGTCACATTTAATAAAGTTTCTTGAAAAAAACAAATGCGTTCAGTAAGCGCACATCATAAAATTCCTAATTATTTGTCAATGCTACCCTAACCCTAACACTAACACTAACACCCACGTGACAGTGCATCTGTTTCAATGTACTAAGCCGTATTTATATATTAACAACTCTTGTACCACGCTGATTTATTATAAAGCCTTCGTGCGCCTATTTGAGTTTATGCACTGCAGTCTGGGACTCATCAGCCCAGAAGACCATGAACAAGATGAAGTCGGTCAAGCGATGGGCAGCTCGCTTGGTCCTAAGGCAAAGGTCAACAAACTTGTACAAGTTGGGTCGGCTGACAGAAGAAATACTAACAGTGTCGTGAGCCTGCTGAAAACACTGAACTAGTCACCACAACGGTGCCATCAGACTAGGCTATCAATGCTATAAAACACTGAACTAGTCACCACAACGGTGCCACGAGACTAGGCTATCAATGCTATAAAACACTGAACTAGTCACCACAACGGTGCCACGAGACTAGGCTATCAATGCTATAAAACACTGAACTAGTCACCACAACGGTGCCATCCGACTAGACTAGGCTATCAATGCTATAAAACACTGAACTAGTCACCACAACGGTGCCATCCGACTAGACTAGGCTATCAATGCTATTCGAAGTAAATTATGGACTGGTCATTGCTCCAGGGTGACAACCCTATTCTGTAACAATGGATCAGCCCATTATTTCTTTTGTATAGCATTGATATATTCAAAGTAAATAATGGGGTGATGATCCATTGTTCCAGAATAGGATGAAAACAACGAGACCTTGTTAGGCAGTTCGGGCTAATAAGTGCAAATAACTCAAAACAGGAGCTACGCGTTCCTGTCAGGGACAAGTAGTCACTGGAAATAACTTACAAAAGTTCCAGTTGAGGCGGACAAGAATGCATTTGTGTGTATTGGATATCTGTTTACCTAACCTACCACAATTCACTGATAGACATCTGTGCAAAGTATGTGTTGGCAAGCCTCAACATAAATAGGAGCCATCGTGATCAGAGCTTTGATGGTTGGCACTTTAGAAATAGAAGAAGTGGGAAAGAACAGACCAACATCACTTGTGGTATTTTTAAATCCCTTATATTAACTTCACCGCCGTCTCTCTATGTCTGTCTGTCGAGCTCGAAAGACGCGTAGAGCTCAGGAGTCGCTTGGCGCTTTAAAAAGCATGATTTACAAGAGAATCATGATTTACAAGAGAATCATGATTTACAAGAGAAGCATGATTTACAAGAGAAGCATGATTTACAAGTGAAGCATGATTTACAAGAGAATCACGATTTACAAGAGAAGCATGATTTACAAGAGAATCATGATTTACAAGAGAATCTTTATTTACAAGAGAATCATGATTTACAAGAGAAGCACGGAGCTAAAGACAAGCATTGAACCTAAAAAGACGCTTCGTGGGTCAAAAGACGTAATTTCCCGACTTCTACTCTCGACAGATGTTCACTAATAGTTGGTTTCTTTTAGAGAAGAAAGGTGTTAACAACGATTCTTAGTGTCGGAACTAAAAATGTGAACTAACCTGCCTCTTGTGTACCACTCAGCCATCAAGGGAGAGAAATGAATTTAGCAAAGTGGATGATTCTGGTGCAGACCATGCTTCTCTGGGCACGTGACGTCACATCGTGATCGGAAACCCCTCCATGTGACTAAGGCTAAACCGACTCACAGCAACACAATGAAGAAATTATGCCCCCTTGCCCCCGGGGGGGGGCCAAAGGACGCAATGACTCATATAGTAAGTGGAAGGACGCGGAGTGAAGTCCATTGAATTAGATGTCTCAGTTGTCGTCCTTCGTTAAAACATCAACCGCACTTGTCTTTTAATTGCCCCTGTTGGATTAATGTTCGCTCTGTAGGAGAGCGATTTGATTGGTACATCTATTTTCAATTAGCAGATGGGATAATTTTAACTATTTCCTCTTATTCGTAATTCACCAGAGACATTATTAAATGATAATAATAATATCAACAATAGCAATAATAACCACTCCCTGGTCGTGTTTGCGTTTACCATCAAACTGAAGATATTTTTATTTTTTATATATTTTTTAAAATTCTCTTATTGAGGGTGTATTGTAGATGAACGTATTTTAATCGTGCGAAAAATGGAATTTTGACAAAATCTCGACGTCTTACTCATTCAACATGAGTATGTGTGTGTGGGTCTGTGTGTGTGTGTGTGAACACGATAGCTTACTGTTTCAGTTAGGTGGGAGAAATTTCAAATATGAGTATTAGATTCTTTTCGTAGGCTTCAATCAACTTTAAAGCGATATCCGGTAACCGAAAGTTGTACCCCCCACACCCCCTACTGTTATATGTAAATATACGAGATAGTTAAGTGGAGTCTATTCCAATTATATGTGAATATACGAGATAGTTAAGTGGAGCCTATTCCATTTATATGTGAATATAGGAGATAGTTTAGCGGAGTCTATTCAATTTATATGTGAATATACGAGATACTTAAGTGGAGTCTATTCCATTTATATGTGAATATAGGATGTAGTTAAGTGGAGCCTATTCCATTTATATGTGAATATACGAGATACTTTAGTGGAGTCTATTCAATTTATATGTGAATATACGAGATAGTTAAGTGGAGCCTACTCCATTTATATGTGAATATAGGATGTAGTTAAGTGGAGCCTATTCCATTTATATGTGAATATACGAGATAGTTAAGTGGAGCCTATTCCATTTATACGTGAATATACGAGATAGTTAAGTGGAGCCTACTCCATTTTTGTTTCATACTGGGTGAATTGTAGCTGTTAAAGTTAAGCTGGCAAAATAGGAGACTTGACTTTACAAACAAAGTTTCGCCTAGCTGCAAGTTTGCGACCCGCTGTCTGTTATGAAGACCAAAATTTCATGTCATTTCATGGTGGACACCTCATAATAGAAATATCCGTGATGTTCAGCTGGGTCAGTTTCACTAAGATATCAAATATCCAGGTATTCTGTACAAACTTGTCTCAACACATGACATATTTGTGTGAATCTACAGTTGATTCGAGTCAGTCTCGAAGACAAAAACTTGTTTACAACTATACTATACAAATAGTACAAGTTAAAGACGAATTTTTAAACAAATAATTATTATGGGGGACAAAAATGGAGTTTTAAGAGACATGCATTTCTTGACATTCTTTAAAACTGATTTTTTAAATCAATAATTTAACAATAAATAAACAATAATTTAACAATAATTTAACAATAAATAAACTTGTTTATTATAGAAATCGCAATGGCAGCGAACATGAAGGTACCACACAAAAGAACAAATAAAAACAAAACAAATAGGGTGATCCGGGAAACACAGGGCTACTGAACATATAAACATTATTTTAAAAACGTATTGGTACTTCCATAATCCTGTTGTATGTCAATGTTTTGCCCCAATCGCTACTAGCAACGGTAATATATTTGAGAGATGACAAACCCTGTCAATGGAGACAATCTCTTGAGTGTACATTTAGCGGGGGATTCGTTCATAAAACTTGTTTTGAGTCGTGGGAAAATGTCGAACTCAGCAAGCAACAGTTTTTTGCAAGTCATTAAAGAACGGTATCCATTGTCAACGGTGTCAATCCCAATGGTATCCGATCACAACAAAGGAAATACTCGTGAGCATTTGAGGTTTTAAAAATTCAACATTCACAAGCTTCGAAAACTCGGACCCTCCGGATTAATGCAAAGGCTTGAGAGTCCATGGCCTGGTTTAGGTCTAAACAGGACATTTTCAGACTCTCCGCCCCAAAGATTTGAGAACCGTTGGTTTGATGTAAGCCAAACTGAACACAGATCCCACTAATGACAAGTGTCGACACATGTACGACCCTGATAATGACTAACTGTTCCTACACTACCCCCCATAGCCTATATGCTTCTAAACGTGGTGAATATCGCATGGATGATCACATAATGTATGGGGTATTAGGTGGATGGCTACACATAGATCAGAATATTTAAAATATGTATTTTAATTAGAACTAATTATTATTGACCATGGTGATTTACTACATTTCCTGATGTGGAATGGCGATGTTATGCCGACCGGTCCATCTGAATGGCAAATAATAATAACAATATTCTGACCAGTATTTTTTTCTTCTTCTATCTTAAGTTAGCGGAAATCTTTGCTGATTTGGTGAATTCTCAGATCCTTGTTGCGTCCATTTACATGAGAAAACCACACTGACATGTTATGGTTGGGGGGGCGGGGGTGAGAAAGTAGCATTAAATTCCCATCAGTAAAAACTTTCCCCAGAGGCGTGCTGACCAACAGATTCAATAAAAGAAGTTTTCACTGGTCAATTATTACAAAGGTCTATTAACATTACATCCATTTGGTGTACGAAGACCTAAATCGTAACTATACAAACGGCCTGCACATGATTTCACTAACCTAAACAACTCCCCTTTTCTAAGCATCATTCTTGTGCTCGAATACATGAAGCGAATATTGAAATAGCGCGTGATTCATGACCAAAATTTTTGAAGATGTTTAGAAATGAACAAACCAAGAATAGGGGTGTTTTTTTTTAAAAATAAGATATCGATACTATGTGACATTTCACTAATGCAAATGACGTCATTTATTCCGTTCTTTGTCTGAATATTGCACAATCTTATAATCATCGTATTATAACGCAAAATGCCTAAAGGGGAGAGTTGAGCGAGGAGATTGCTTAATAACTTTGGTATATCCTCGTCCATTGGTTTAGCGTTTGTGTATATATATAAAGCTGCTGGTGAATGAAAGGAGTATGAATCTAATCTTATCTGAGCAACACAGAGAATCTGTGACAGTTGAAGTTACATTTCAGCTCCAGGAAAAAAGCCACCTTATCTTTAGAGTAGTTTTATCGTGAATTAGAAGTCAGTGTTTGAAAACATTGATCACTTTGTATGTTAATGTGTCGTAAGAACATTCGTTTTGTTTGAGAAAATAATCTATTTGGTTTAATTTACCATGACGAAAGCTCAAACCAATTAACCCATCAAAATATATTTGGCTCAGTCTCATCAGATTGTTTGAGAATTGGCGAAGACAGTTTAAGACACGTGTTGTTGTGTTGACATTGTATAAACATGCGAGTTGACTTGATTAAGTATAGAGCTCGGGATTTGTATTGTGAAGTGAACTCACGCGAGATCGTGAACTCAGAGACAATGGCTGGCTACCAATGTAATGTTGAGGGGATTAAAGAAACGGTTGTTACACAGACCACAAGCTGTTGATGTCTTGTTTCTTGCCGTTAGACTATTGCACGATAGACTACTAGATAGTGTCAGAAGTTGATCAAAGATCAAGACCATTGCTATTACAGAAAAGTGAAGCATTTTACGTAGAAAGTGGAGCAGTGACGGCTTCGGTCGACGCCTGGCAACACTAACATTGCATCCCTATTTCATTAATTGGGGGGGGGGCGGCATTCATTGCACAACCTTTTCAACGTTTGTATGAAAGTAATGAATGGAATACAAACACCCGAAGGGAAAAGGGAAAGTATATATCAAGAGTCCAGAGAATCTTACAGCGAGGGCGAGGCTCACTGTCGTAGAAGCGGTCAGTCGGGCTGTAAGAAGTTCACAATTACCACCCAGCCAATACTTTGTGTACAAACAATGTTTCGATGGTATCTCTATTGTTGGCCAACGTACGATAACGTTGTCCACTCTCGTTATCCTTTCAGCCAGGTAGGTCTTAGATAGCAGCTTTGTTATCAACTCTATATTTCCTCACTGGCCATTCGATATCAGTAAGTGAGTTTAGTGGAGCAATAACCGGCGCACAAGATTATTTCCCTATAATTAATCAATGAATCAAGTTGAAGAACAACGATAAATTAGTTTTAAAAAAATTAACAAATTAGTAGCCCTCTTATTTTAAACTAGGGGCAAGTACCCGGCTATGCCCGGGTTTAACAACAACAGCAACAACAACAAAAACAACAACAGCAACAAAACAACAAAATCAAACAACAAAAACAAAACAACAACAAACAACAACTACAACAACAACAGCAACAACAACAAAGCAACAACAACAACAACAACAGCAACAACAACAGCAACAACGACAAAAACAACAACAGAAACAGCAACAGCAACAAAACAACAAAAACAAAACAACAACAAAAACAACAAAATTAACAACAAAAACAACAACAAAACAGCAACAACAACAAAGCAACAACAACAAAACAACAACTACAACAGCAACAACAACAAAGCAACAACAACATGAAGGGCATTGTCGTCGCAGGGCAAGGGATGTGGACAACAACAACAACAGCAAAAACAACACAAAAGCAACAACAACAGAAACAACAACAGCAACAACAACAAAAACAACCACAAAAACAAAACAACAGCAAAAACAACAAAAACAAAACAACAACAAAAACATCAACAACAAAACAACAACAACAACAGCAACAACAACAAAGCAACAACTACAACAACAAAAGCAACAACAAAAGCAACAACAACAAATCAACAACAATAGCAAAACAATTATTTAATGGCGATAGTCGCCTTCTTGTTAATCTTGACACCAAAATGTTTATTATTTTGCGTCATTATTTTACGTCTTAATTTTCAATAATTTTTATTTTATATAGCTCATATAAGGAAAAACTACATTTTGGGCCCCCGGCCCCCAGTATCTTATATATATGGAACGAAACCCGTTTAATAACCCTTCCGGTATAATTTTGTGTACGTGTACCAAATTTCACGTTATTTGGTTGTCTGGATCTTGAGTTATTAGGGAACAGACAGACAACAAATGCGTCTTATATATATAGAGATTCGCGTGTCTTGATTAAATCAAATCCCGCAACTAACACCGTCCAAATTAAACAAGTACAATAATAGTGCACTTCGGTGTTATAAATGGAGATAAAGGTTGATGTCCCCACCAACAATTTTAAAAAAAAATCTTGAGAGCGAGACCCTAACACCCCAACTAGTGTGGAGCCAGACCCTAGCACCCCGACTAGCGTGGAGCCAGACCCTAGCACCCCGACTAGCGTGGAGCCAGACCCTAGCACCCCGACTAGCGTGGAGCCAGACCCTAGCACCCCAACTAGCGTGGAGCCAGACCCTAGCAGCCCGACTAGCGTGGAGCCAGACTCTAGCACCCCGACTAGCGTGGAGCCAGACCCTAACACACCAACTAGTGTGGAGCCAGACCCTAGCACCCCGACTAGCGTGGAGCCAGACCCTAGCATCCCGACTAGCGTGGAGCCAGACCCTAGCACCCCAACTAGCGTGGAGCCAGACCCTAGCACCCCGAAAAGCGTGGAGCCAGACCCTAGCACCCCGACTAGCGTGGAGCCAGACCCTAGCACCCCGACTAGCGTGGAGCCAGACCCTAGCACCCCAACTAGTGTGGAGCCAGACCCTAGCACCCCGAAAAGTGTGGAGCCAGACCCTAGCACCCCGACTAGCGTGGAGCCAGACCCTAACACCCCAACTAGTGTGGAGCCAGACCCTAGCACCGCGACTAGTGTGGAGCCAGACCATAGCACCCCCGACTAGTGTAGAGCCAGACCCTAGCACCCCAACTAGTGTGGAGCCAGACCCTAGCATCCCGACTAGTGTGGAGCCAGACACTGGCACCCCGACTAGTGTAGAGCCAGACCCTAGCACCCGAACTAGTGTGGAGTCAGACCCTAGCACCCCGACTAGCGTGGAGCAAGACCCTAGCACCCCGACTAGCCTGGATCCTGGGAAATCCGTCCATCTCTTCCCCCTCCCTCGTGATCTGACTTAGTCTTCGGGCAGTAAACAGGGTTTCCAACATCTCTTTAGTTAGAAATTTCAGTGTGGTGTCATTATGAGCGATAACACGAAATATGTGATTGGAACTTACAGTTACTTACTCCTAGCTTAATCGTTTCTGAGACCAGAAAAAGTCATGTCATCATGAAAGATTACTATTTTTAGTCTAGGCCTTTTAAAAAAAATAAAAAAATTCGGCGCAATGATAACGGTAACAATATGTTTGCAAATGAAGACCTCAAGGAAAGAAACGGGTATGCGACATTTAAATATTTTTTTAGTTTGACCCTCTATCTGATAGAGGGGCATAAATGGATTGTTCTAAATGAGGTTTTGCGAGAAAATAACGTCACTAACCCAATGAAATTTTGAAATGTATTTAGTTAACTAATGATAAATCTGTGTAGATTTGAACATTAAGACTTGAATATCTCAAAACCAGTGGCGTAGCTGGGGGGGCGGTCCGCCCCGGGCGGCACACATTTTGGGGGCGGCATTTCTGGGCATTTGAAAAGTAAAGCCATTTCCGACAACCGCCCTTTTTCTTTGAAGGGGGAAAAACCAAGGCGAAACAAAAAATAGTCTTAATTTCGAGTCTTAATTAACGGATTCGCGCAACATTTGTTTGACCACATAGTGGTTGTTATAACGCAAAACAGTTCAAAAACTTAAAATCGCCCAAAAAGGGTATCAATTTGTTTGGAAAATTAAGCGGTATACGTCACAGATTACGCTTTTATTATATGAAAAATTCACCAAAAAAACACATCACCGCTGGGCAGATTAATATATGCTATTAATATCGCCACGACTGTTTTTGTGTGGAATGTCGACATGAGCAGAATCATGCGTGAACAAGAACCTACATGGCATGGTGGTTCAAATATTGTGTTTAACTTGCAAGTAGTAATTTATTTTACTGTTTCAGTTTACAGTTTAAAAACTAAATTTATTTTGTTTTTATTGCATTAAAGTAGCACAAATAATTTTTGATTTTTTATTAAAATATGGTTATTCATTAAAAATGTTACGACTATCCAATTAAAGTAATGTGTAAATACTTTAAATTATGACAAGAAAATGAAAATTTTCAAATTTCTCCCTTACATAAATATGGCATGGAATGGTAGAAATGTTTCCGACCTTTACTTCGCTTCAATTACATTTATTTATTCATGTTTATTAATTTATAAAATCAATAATATGATTGACATAAGGGACTACCCATAAATGACATCACGCTATTTTGGCTGATTTTTCACTCCCTCCCCGCCCCCCCTTGTCACACGTCGTCATAAAAACTTAGACACCTTTTTCAATATGACGTCACAAAGCTTAGCGCCCCCTCCCAAAGCCGTATTTTCTATTTGAAAATGAACATGTTTTAAATCAATTTTTAAATCCCTCATATTAACTTCACCGTCTTGTCTGTCTGTCGCGATCTCTGTCTGTCGTGGTCACACGGAAATACAAAAGTAAAAAATTACCCATTCCCGTGATGCTATCGAGCTGAAATTTTGCACATAGGCTTTTGATAACTAACAATGCATTATATCAAAATTTCAGATAGATTGAATTTACCGTAATTAAATTAATGAATTTTTAGTTTATCTCTATGTCTCTATATGTAACATATAAATTTTTGCGCTGCGTATTATATTGTACAGCCTTTTTATAATATATTATCGATCTGTAAATGTTTATGCCAGTTTGTCGCGCAGTCCGTATTTTATTTTAAACATAATCAATACTTTTAGTTAGGTTTCATATATAAGGGATTTATAGTCAAAAATTTTGTTTTAACGGGTTATTTAATTTGTCAGTTAAGTATGTTTTTAGTGTAGGGCTGCACTATAATATTGTAACCCGCGTGAAGTCAAGTAAAACGCCATTAATTTAAGTGTCAGTACTCAAATAATTAAGTGAAACTTTCATTTAAAGTTGCGCGTTTTAATGTGACGTCACATTTATTAAACACACACCCCCTTCATCACACATCGCCACAAATGTGTGAATCACCCCCCCCCCATGTGCGTAACGTCATTTATGGATGGCCCTAAAAAGGGCGGCAAATTGATGACCGCCCCGGGTGGCAAAAGTTCTAGCTACGCCACTGCTCAAAACTACAATAATGTCACACAGGGCCTTCAAATGTGTTAGGGTAATACATTTCTTTAAAACATTATTTTCATTAAGTCCACTAAGATGACTCAATTAACCCGGAATAAACAAATATCTGTTGAGATCAGCCCTAACTATATACCCTGACATTTTATGAATATCCTAAACTTTTCCAAGTGAAATGTCCCGATATTTCTATGAATAGATTGCCGCCGTGAGATGACAATGCCTGTGTATTATGATACTGGATTTTCTGCAGACACACGCGTTCTCTCTGTTCCTAAGACACGCACCAAAACATTTGGTGAAAGGTCGTTCTCTTTTTGTGCAGCCAAACAACGGAATTCTCTACCATTACACATACGTAGTATTCAAACAACCAAGTCCTTCAAGACTGCACTTAAGACACATCTTTTCATAATTTATTTTCAAAATTAATGAATTAACATTTCTTGTAAATGATTAACGTAGCTTATGTATAATGTACTGTAATTTTTGTGTTTGTTATGATATGAAAGTTAATTTAATACTTATAGGTGTGTTATTTCTTTCATGTAAAGCGCTGTGAGCCCAGTTCCTTACTGGGATACAGCGCTATATAAATAATCAATTTAGGTACCTCAATTTATTATTATTATTATTTATTTATTATGATATAGGATTTATTTGCTTACCGCTACTTCTGAAAAATTTCGAATCGCTTCAAGACCACCAACTCCTTCATCACGGACCTGACCACACACACCCTGACTATGTAACTCCTGGTACAGGGACGCCCGGCACTTGGTGTTTACCTACAGTGACCAGCATCCTTTACACCGGTAGCCTAGCTCGACTGACTCAAGTCCGTCACAACATCATTCAGTCGCCAGTAACACACTCTATCTATTAAGAGGTGGACCCCCCACCGCAACTCCACATCACACACACACACACTTAGGGGTAAGAATGCCCCCCCCCCAACCATCTAGGAGGTAAGATTTGAAAGAGGCTACATGTTTGGGGTGGGGAGAGGGAGATGGTGAGACAATAGCGTGGTGTGTGTTGGGGGGGGGTGACAGTCTGGTCCCCTGACTTCCATTGAGGTGTACAGCTAATAGGTTTTTATCTACAACAAACTCTCTCTCTCTCTCTAGCCACGAGCTGGGGACACATTCCAGGTGACTTCTGAACCACAACCCCCCTCCCCCACTTCCCCCCGTGGGCTCATGTGTTGCACACCTCAAGTGTTCACACACACATACAACTACCCCAGATTTCTCTACTCGGGTGTATTGCACACCTCAGATGTTCCACCCCCTCCCCGTCCCCCACCTCAACCGTCTCCTTTTTATTTTGTATCCTCCGCCATCCACCCAGGTTGACAATCGGCGTCCTTCGTTTCTCTATTGTCTATTGTCTGCTGTTTCAATGGTCAAGTTCGGTGGCGGGCATTCAATGCTAGGAGAGGACCTCTTTGCCTTGTGTCGCGTGGAGGTGTACCCCTGACTACCTTTGGCTGGCTTTTAAATACAACCAGCGGTTCTCGAAAAAAAAAGGAGAAAAAAAAAGAAAAAAAAGAAGAAAAAAATATGAACATCTTTTTAAAAAAAGGTTTGTCTTTTAATTCAAACTTTTTTTTGTTGTTATTTCAATTTTTTTCTTTAGTTTATGGTTTTAATTTTGTTTTAATTCCAATTCTTAAAGTTGTGTGATGTTTAATGTAATCAGTATCTTAATGGCATTTTGTAGCGTTTTGTTGTAACAGAGATTTCAGATAAATGTTTTAAAAATCAACTGGTGGTGCGGACCGCAGGGTGCTAACTAAATATAATGTTAAATTACAATTGTATATGAGTGGACCTCTGTTTTAAAATCCACTACAAAAACAAATTACAAATATAAAGCAGATCAATGCTGTCAAATACGTAATAATCTATTTTATGGCCACAGCTTCTAATATCTAATTTGGCACCATGACCTTTTGCTTAAAATTCCGAAACTCAATTCATCACTGTCCATTCTCTGCCACAACTTCTTTTCTGACTCATGCCCTTCCGGCCCCTTCCTACCTCACTGAACTTCTCTCTGTCTACTCACCAACTCGTAAGCTTCGCCCCTCTGCAGACACACGTATTATTTCACGTAAGACAAGAACTAAAACATTGGGCGAAAGGTCTTTTGTGCCCCCAAATAATGGAATTCTCTACCAGTACACATTCGCATTATTCCTACTACTAAGGCCTTCAAGACTGCACTAAAACACACCTCTTCAAACATTACCTTCCAAATTAATTAAACAACAAACAAACATTTCTCAAACTGAAAACCGTAGCTTATGTGCGCCATCATGTCATGACATGTTTTCTTTAATTAAGACATGAATGTTTTAAATTGAATGCGTTTATAAATGTTTGTGTTACAATTTTATGTGAGTTTTATGGCTGGGGTATGGCGTTATGTTAGTTCTCAAATGATGATAATTATTATTATCATTTTTTATCAATACTGTCATTCTTCTTCTTCTTCTCCTTCTTTTTATTTTTATTATTATTATTGTTATTTAAAAAACTTCTTTTTTTTTCTTCAAATTTTTAAAGTGAAATTCTATGGGGTTCAGGTGTCAAGGTGTGAGAATGAAATGTTTCTATTTAAACAGTTAATCTTGAACGTCACAGAGGTGTTAGCACGAGCTTCACGTTGGGTGGGTGTGTGGGGGGCAGGGGGTTCAACGGGGTAGTGTACGTGACCAATACCACGTCTAAGTGAGGGTCAAGCCAATGAGGGTAATGTCAGCCAACAATATCTCAATGATGAACTATTGACTCCGCGAATGAAACATTAACAGAAACCAATGATAAATAATATTAAGTTGCACAAATCAATAATGACACTTACAATATAATTCATATATATATATATATTCAGTCTTGTGTCTTATCATTTTAAACAAAATGAACGTTTAGCATGCAAGAGGAAAGTGTGAATAACACATTTTATTGAATAGGCTTTGTCACAATTAACCGGAAATCTAATAATATAACTATTGGGGCTATGTATATCTTTTTAAAGGACACTTTTCATAAAAATTTAATAAAAGATACGAGTCAATATGTAAATGTAGCAGAGCCGCCTTTACACCATTCTGGGCCCCCGGGCAAAGAAATAGTTTTGGGCCCCTCCCTCGCAGAAATAAAAAAATAAATAAACATTATATATATGTATAAACCTATTCCCATGGGGCCCAGAATGGTGGAAAGGCCTATGTGTTAAGACGGCCCTGAAATGTAGGTATATTGAGAAGGATGTATCTTATCAGCTATTTGTTAATTCTTCGTTAACTTAAGACAGCTTAGTGAACTTGGAAAAGGAACAGTTCCGTAATTTATTCCGCTAACAATTTTGAGAACTTATTGATTCGACTGTATTTATACTTCAAAACATTGTTCCGCTAAAATGTAATCTAAAAATAGAACATTACTCATTGAGCTATGACGTTTTCCGGTTTTAGAAATGACAAAGCCTATGGAATGAAAAAGGAATAATCCGGATACAATTAAATCTTCAAAGAATACTGAATAAAACCATTTATTTACACTAATTTCACTAAATATCTTTCAAAAAGGGTTGAGTGGTGGAACCCAGTTGAATAATTGCTTTGACCCAGCATCTTTTGTTTGTCTCCAAAAACAGCCTTTAGCATAGGATGTGACGGAAAGCAAGCCATGAAATCATCATTGTCCAGGAACATTTTATTAAACGGCTTAAAAACCAACAACCCAAAGCCGACAAACCAAAAACCAAAGGCTGACAACCAACAACCAAAGAATGACTAACCAACAACCAAAGGCTGACATCCAACAACCAAAGAATGACAAACCAACAACCAAAGGCTGACATCCAACAACCAAAGGCTGACAAACCAACAACCAAAGGCTGACAACCAACAACCAAAGGCTGACAACCAACAACCAAAGGCTGACAACCAACAACCAAAGGCTGACAACCAACAACCAAAGGCCGATCATTAAAAATATTAAAATTTAAAAAAAAATCCAAGTATTAATATCAGTGTTTTAAACCCTAATTAGTGGCCCTAATCCATGATATGAAGGCTCGAACACATAAGTGGCCTTAAACTATTATATAAAGATTCTAAAACAATCAGAAAGCTTCGCCCATTCACAACATCAATCCCAACCAAGACAAACTAAACAATAACCCCACCGCCCCCCTTTTTTCCGGTACACACACACACACATACAGCAAAGTGACAACAGAGGGCGCCAAAGGGCAATGCCAAACAGCCCCAATGACGCGTAATTTATTTTATTACCCGGGGAAATAGGATTTCGTTGAGAGGACCTTCCATAAATGACGTCATGTTATGATTTCAGTTTTTTTACACCCCTTCACCCAACGGACCTAGCAGTCAACAGACCTAACTGTCAACCGACCTAACAGTCAACAGACCTAAAAGTCAACTGAACTAACAGTCAACTTACCTAACAGTCAACCGACCTAACAGTCAACAGACCTAAAAGTCAACAGACCTAACAGTCAACAGACCTAACAGTCAACAAACCTAACAGTCAACGGACCTAACAGTCAACAGACCTAACAGTCAACAGACCTAACAGTCACCGGACCTAACAGTCAACAGACCGAACAGTCAACAGACCTAACAGTCAACAGACCTAACAGTCAACGAACCTAACAGTCAACAGACCTAACAGTCAACCGACCTAACAGTCAACAGACCTAACAGTCAACATACCTAACAGTCAACGGACATAACAGTCAACGGACCTAACAGTCGACAGACCTAACAGTCAACAGACCTAACAGTCAACAGACCTAACAGTTAACCGACCTAACAGTCAACGGACCTAACAGTCAACAGACCTAACAGTCAACAGACCTTACAGTCAACGGACCTAACAGTCAACAGACTAACAGTCAACAGACCTAACAATCAACGGACCTGACAATCAACAGACCTAACAGTCAACGGACCTAACAGTCAACAGACTAGCAGTCAACAGACATAACAGTCAACAGACCTAACAGTCAACAGACCAAACAGTCAACGGACCTAACAGTCAACAGACTAGCAGTCAACAGACCTAACAGTCAACTGACCTAACAATCAACAGACCTAACAGTCAACAGACCTAACAGTCAACGGACCTAACAGTCAACGGACCTAACAATCAACGGACCTAACAGTCAACGGACCTAACAGTCAACGGACCTAACAGTCAACGGACCTAACAGTCAACAGACCTAACAGTCAACAGACTAACAGTCAACAGACTCACAATCAACAGACCTAACAGTCAACGGACCTAACAGTCAACGGACCTAACAGTCAACGGACCTAACAGTCAACGGACCTAACAGTCAACAGACCTAACAGTCAACGGACCTAACAGTCAACGGACCTAACAGTCAACAGACCTAACAAGTATGGCGTCGTTTCATTTGGTATAATAGTGACACCCAGAGTTCCTTTTTATTTCTTTATACAATTGGCGCTTAACTCATTTTGATTCACAACTTTACCAGAGAGGCATGAAACGGAAATACATATGACCGGTAAATTGACTTTTAAAAACTATGTGTGATTTGGATGTTGTACAAAATGTGGGTGAGACTGTAATCAGGCTTATAGTATTGTATTATGTATGTTTTAGTGACACATTTATTAATTTTCTTTTTTTAAAAAAAAACTGTTACGCTAATAAAAAATATTATTAATAGTGTCCTAGTGTATACAACAAAGTATCCCAGCCAGCAGATGGGCTCACAGCTATTCACATAGTGTATACAACAAAGTATCTCAGCCAGCAGATGGGCTCACAGCAATTCACATAGTGTATACAACAAAGTATCCCAGCCAGCAGATGGGCTCACAGCGATTCACATAGTGTATACAACAAAGTACCCCAGCCAGCAGATGGACACACAGCGATTCACATAGTGTATACAACAAAGTACCCCAGCCAGCAGATGGGCTCACAGCGATTCACATAGTGTATACAACAAAGTACCTCAGCCAGCAGATGGGCTCACAGCGATTCACATAGTGTATACAACAAAGTACCCCAGCCAGCAGATGGGCTCACAGCGATTCACATAGTGTATACAACAAAGTACCCCAGCCAGCAGATGGGCTCACAGCGATTCACATAGTGTATACAACAAAGTACCACAGCCAGCAGATAGGCTCACAGCGATTCACGTAAAAGGTTCACATTCTGGTGGTTCCGGTGGACATTATTCAGCACAGCATAGATTCTGTCAAACCAAAACGACTATATAATGTGAACACTAACATCATAATGTGAACACTAACATAAAATATAAATCAATATTCATATATATTTTTTTTTCAAAACTGCATTAAATGAGATGCTTGATTAAAAAAAACACATGAAAACAAAGTTTTTGACTATAAATCCGTTATATACGAGACATAACTAAAAGTATGTTAATAATAATACGCATTGCACGACAATCCAAAAATCCAAACATCCAAAATTTTAGTTATGTCTCATATATAAAGGATTTATAGTAAAGAAAAAACTACTACAGTCTGCCTGCTAAATTTCAGCTCTATTTGATCACGGGGAAAAGAGTTAAAAAACATATTTAATATAATGCACACCGCGTGACAGACTAGCATAAAAATTTACACATCGGGAATATATTTTTTAAAAGTAGGGTCAATATAATATGCACCGCATCGTGCGACAGGAAAATATTAAAAAGTTTGTTCAATATAATACGCACCGAGACAGTCGAGCACGAAAATATACATGCTATATAAAGATACATTGGTGTAATTTAAAATTTCATTAATGTAATTACAGTCAATGCGATCAATGTGAAATTTTGATAGATCCTTTTTATCGTCGCCATAAGTCTGCCTGCAAAATTTCAGCTCGCTAGCATACGGAGAAGTGCGTTAAAATCGATCCAAATTTTTGTGACAAGCAATCATGCAGACGCCACGAGTTAATGTAAAGGATTTAATTTTTTTTAAATAAACGTAAAAAACAAAGATTTAGATTATAATTCCTTTATCTACGAGACATAACTAAAAGAATGTTCATTATAATACGCAACGCAAGGCCATCCAAAAATACAAAATTGTAGTTATGTGTCGTAAAACATGTTTAATATAATGCGCATCGATCTGGAATATGTTTATAAAAAGTGTTGTTAATTAAATAGGCTATGCACCTTATTGCGCGACAGAAAGATTGTTCAATATAATGCGCACCGCGACGCTCTATCTCAAAAAATAACATGATACATAGGGATAAATAAAATAATCTAAAAATTATTTAATTTAATTACAGTACATGCGATCGATCTGAAATTTTGATACAACGTTTTTATCATCGGTACGAAACTGCCTGTAAAATTTTAGCTCGCTAGCTTACGAGGAAGTGGGTTAAAAATGAATCCAAAGTTTTTTCGACACTCAAGCAAACAAGCAGACACCACGAGTTAATATAAAGGATTTAATAAAAAGAACCCGTAAAAAACCAAGTTTTTTTAACTATAAATCCTTTATGTAGGAGACATAACTAAAAGAATGTTCATTATAATACGCTGCACAAGACAATCCAAAAATACAATAGTTTAGTTATGTCTCGTAAATCGTGTTTAATATAATGCGCACCGATAGGGAATATGTTTATAAAAAGTATTGTCAATATAATACGCACCAAATCGTGCAACAGGAAAGTTTAAATAAAAAGTTCGTTCAATATAATACGCACCGCGACACTCTATCTAAAAAATTTAACATGATACATAGAGATAAATAAAATAATCTAAAAATTCAATAATTTAACTATAGTAAATACGATCCATCTGAAATTTTGATACGTCGTTTTTATCATCGTCACGAGTCTGCCTGCAAAATGTCAGCTCGCTAGCGGGTTAAAAATCGGTCCAAAGTTTTTTCGACAAATAAGCAAACAAGCAAGCAATCAACCAGACACCACGAGTTAATATAAAGGATTTAAAAAAATAAGCGTAACTGTGTAATGTATTTATTTTGAAAATTTAAAAATTTCCTCAAGAGATTATATGTCGTTCATGTGGGGGTGTTAAATATTATTCATTAAATAGCCGTGTAAAAAGTGTTGCTTTGTCATAAAAAATATTGCGGGTAAAAAGGAGGGGGGGGGGTTTGTGGGGTAACACTTATAATAAAAATTGAAGCTCAGACATAAACCGCGGATAAGCATAGGACGCAAAAACCTACTGTATAGAAAGAGCGTCTGTAAGGTAAGATAAGAAAAACGTATTCTCATGTTACGTGACCTGAATGCACATGTCGTCCAATAAGAAATGCATTCCGGACGTTCGACGACCCACCCCTCCGTCAGAGCCGTCTTTACACCATTTTGGGCCCCCGGGCAAATAAATAGTGTTGGGCCTCTGTGAAAAGAAAGAGTGCGCGCAGGAATAAAAAAATAATATACATAATATATATAAATAAACATATTCCCATGGGGCCCCTATGCTCATGGACCCCGGGCAGATGCCCAGCGGGCCTATGCGTTAAGACGGCCCTGCCCTCCGTCATTCTTGTTTATGGGTTACTCATTGCCGCCTTTGTTTGAGGGATATTGTGGTGTTTATTTGTTCTTAGTTTAACTGATATGTATGAAACCAACTGATTGAAAGAATGGCCTACAAGTCATTATATTATAAAAGATCAAACTACGCTCACATTTATAATGACTGTCATGGTCATAGTATTTTTTTTATCTGGAGAAGTGTTTGGAGACTTTGACCCTTTTCCTTGTTTTTTTTAAAAATTTAAAATGAATGTTACCGTATGATTATGGTTTAAAAAGTATGCTGATGTAAAAATTTAATTCGTTTATTGTGTGACCCAGAGGCGTAACCCTAACCCTAACCCAGAGGCGTAAAACCTTGGATAAGTTTAGGCCAATGAGTTGGCAGGGTGTTAAATTTCAGTTGGTCTTACTCCACTTCACAACTTTTGTTGAATAGTCGTAGCTTGAAACACAACTTTTGTTGAATAGTCGTAGCTTGAAACTCTCTATTTGTCAAAAGCAACAAAGTTGAAGTGAAGCACTTGGGGTAAAAGTACCGAAATGAAGTGTACATACAGTGCGACACTTTTCACTCGAAGTGCTTCGCTTTAACTCTGTCACAATACCACCACTGTAAATTGTCAAGAGATCTCGCCAGCCGATGCGGCGGTTCTATACTCAAATCTTTTACAACCGCTTTTGATAAAATCAAAAATTTACACGCTGGACGTAGAAATCACTTAACATGGTGAAGGCCTGAGAATGGAATACTGGGAGACAACGAATTTTGGAAAGAGGTGTGTGTTGGGGGGGGGGCTAACTCACGAAACGTGTGAAATGTCCTTGAGGCCCAAGCGCCGCAACTAATCCCGGGTAATCCGACGATAGGCTTTAAGACAGCCATAAAAATCTCAAACATATGGGTGTCGTGCAGCAGGTACCCGCAGCCCGCGGGCGGGCATAAACACACGAGCTCTCACTCTCACCTGTAGTTGGAACTGGAGACACTTCACTAGGAGCGTGGACAAGGAGACATAGAGCAAGAGATAGTTGTTAGGGGATTAATAACGTTAGTGGCTCTTTCTTCTTAGGTATGATCAATACTTGCAGAGTTTGGTACGACATGAGTTTGTTGTCAAACAACGATGTGATGTTGTCAAACAACGATGTGATGTTGTCAAAAAACGATGTGATTTTCTCAAACAACGATGTCATGTTGTCAAACAACGATGTGATGTCAAACAACCTTGTGATGTTGTCAAACAACGATGTGATGTTGTCAAACAACGATGTGATGTTGTCAAACAACGATGTGATGTTGTCAAACAACGATGTGATGTTGTCAAACGATGATGTGATGTTGTCAAACAACCATGTGATGTTGTCAAACAACGATGTGATGTTGTCCACTTGTGGTGAGGAAAAAGATGAACTGTGAGGAGATGTGAAGGTTGAACTAGGAGGAGATGAAGGTTGCAGTGGGAGGAGATATGAAGGTTGCACTAGGAGGAGATGAAGGTTGCAGTGGGAGGAGATATGAAAGTTGCACTGGGAGGAGATATGAAGGTTGCACTGGGAGGAGATATGAAGGTTGCACTAGGAGGAGATATGAAGGTTGCACTAGGAGGTGATATGAAGGTTGCACTAGGAGGAGATATGAAGGTTGCACTGGGAGGAGATATGAAGGTTACACTGGGAGGAGATATGAAGGTTGCACTGGGAGGAGATATGAAGGTTGCACTAGGAGGTGATATGAAGGTTGCACTAGGAGGAGATATGAAGGTTGCACTAGGAGGAGATATGAAGGTTGCACTAGGAGGTGATATGAAGATTGCATTAAGAGGAGATATGAAGGTTACACTGGGAGGAGATATGAAGGTTGCACTGGGAGGAGATATGAAGGTTGCACTAGGAGGAGATATGAAGGTTGCACTAGGAGGAGATATGAAGGTTGCACTAGGAGGAGATATGAAGAATGCACTGGGAGGAGATATGAAGGTTGCACTAGGAGGAGATATGAAGGTTGCACTAGGAGGAGATATGAAGAATGCACTGGGAGGAGATATGAAGTTTGCACTAGGAGGAGACATGAAGGTTGCACTGGGAGGAGATATGAAGGTTGCACTTGTAGGAGACATGAAGGTTGCACTGGGAGGAGACATGAAGGTTGCACTTGTAGGAGACATGAAGGTTCCACTAGGAGGAGATATGAAGGTTGCACTAGGAGGAGATATGAAGGTTGCACTTGTAGGAGACATGAAGGTTGCACTTGTAGGAGACATGAAGGTTGCACTTGTAGGAGACATGAAGGTTGCACTTGTAGGAGACATGAAGGTTGCACTTGGAGGAGACATGAAGGTTGCACTTGTAGGAGACATGAAGGTTGCACTTGGAGGAGACATGAAGGTTCCACTAGGAGGAGATATGAAGGTTGCACTTGTAGGAGACATGAAGGTTGCACTTGTAGGAGACATGAAGGTTGCACTTGGAGGAGATATGAAGGTTCCACTAGGAGGAGATATGAAGGTTGCACTAGGAGGAGATATGAAGGTTGCACTAGGAGGAGATATGAAGGTTGCACTAGGAGGAGATATGACGGTTGCACTAGGAGGAGATATGAAGGTTGCACTTGTAGGAGACATGAAGGTTGCACTGGGAGGAGACATGAAGATTGCACTTGTAGGAGACATGAAGGTTCCACTAGGAGGAGATATGAAGGTTGCACTAGGAGGAGATATGAAGGTTGCACTTGTAGGAGACATGAATGTTGCACTTGTAGGAGACATGAAGGTTGCACTTGGAGGAGACATGAAGGTTGCACTTGTAGGAGACATGAAGGTTGCACTTGGAGGAGACATGAAGGTTCCAATATGAGGAGATATGAAGGTTGCACTTGTAGGAGACATGAAGTTTGCACTTGTAGGAGACATGAAGGTTGCACTTGGAGGAGATATGAAGGTTCCACTAGGAGGAGATATGAAGGTTGCACTAGGAGGAGATATGAAGGTTGTACTAGGAGGAGATATGAAGGTTGCACTAGGAGGAGATATGAAGGTTGCACTTGGAGGAGATATGAAGGTTGCACTAGGAGGAGATATGAAGGTTGCACTAGGAGGAGATATGAAGGTTGCACTGGGAGGAGATATGAAGGTTGCACTAGAAGGAGATATGAAGGTTGCACTTGTAGGAGACATGAAGGTTCCACTAGGAGGAGATATGAAGGTTGCACTAGGAGGAGATATGAAGGTTGCACTTGTAGGAGACATGAAGGTTGCACTTGTAGGAGACATGAAGGTTGCACTTGTAGGAGACATGAAGGTTGCACTTGGAGGAGACATGAAGGTTGCACTTGTAGGAGACAAGAAGGTTTCACTTGGAGGAGACATGAAGGTTCCACTAGGAGGAGATATGAAGTTTGCACTTGTAGGAGACATGAAGGTTGCACTTGTAGGAGACATGAAGGTTGCACTTGGAGGAGATATGAAGGTTCCACTAGGAGGAGATATGAAGGTTGCACTAGGAGGAGATATGAAGGTTGCACTAGGAGGAGATATGAAGGTTGCACTAGGAGGAGATATGACGGTTGCACTAGGAGGAGATATGAAGGTTGCACTTGTAGGAGACATGAAGGTTGCACTGGGAGGAGACATGAAGGTTGCACTTGTAGGAGACATGAAGGTTCCACTAGGAGGAGATATGAAGGTTGCACTAGGAGGAGATATGAAGGTTGCACTTGTAGGAGACATGAATGTTGCACTTGTAGGAGACATGAAGGTTGCACTTGTAGGAGACATGAAGGTTGCACTTGTAGGAGACATGAAGGTTGCACTTGGAGGAGACATGAAGGTTCCACTAGGAGGAGATATGAAGGTTGCACTTGTAGGAGACATGAAGGTTGCACTTGTAGGAGACATGAAGATTGCACTTGGAGGAGATATGAAGGTTCCACTAGGAGGAGATATGAAGGTTGCACTAGGAGGAGATATAAAGGTTGCACTAGGAGGAGATATGAAGGTTGCACTAGGAGGAGATATGAAGGTTGCACTTGGAGGAGATATGAAGGTTGCACTAGGAGGAGATATGAAGGTTGCACTAGGAGGAGATATGAAGGTTGCACTGGGAGGAGATATGAAGGTTGCACTAGAAGGAGATATGAAGGTTGCACTGGGAACTTGGTCTGGAAAATGTAGGCTTGCAACAAATATGTCGAACAAAATCTACTCGATTATAAGCTGATTGTCTTATCTTTCTATTACAGAAGATTATTGCGTCCTACATGACGCAGTGTTAAAAGGCCATAGCCACGAGGGACCACGATAATCCGAGCCGTCATTGTTTCCCTAACTAGTGTCATTACCCATTCGGAGCTGGATGGACACAGGGACAACCTTGGCACCGGAAACAAATCCCTGCCTTCACGGAGTTTCGAGCCCTCGACACTCTGTACGCCAGCCGAGCGCGCATGCCACTCGCCAACCGTGCAACCTCCCTCCCCCCCCCCTGAAATTGAAAGTGGAAAATTAAAATTTTTGAATTTGTAATCAGAGATGTGCAAACTAGGAGATATGTACATACTTCGAGAGATATCTACAGTTGTACATTAAAATATATAAATATGTAAACATTTGGACACAAATTGGAGATGTGCACTAATTTTAGAATATATCTGTACCCTCTCACTACCACACTACGTATGGCTAAGTAATTTAATTTAAGAAAATTGTTGAAGGGGGAGGAGGGGAGTTAAGCATCTCCTTACTTGTCTGTTCGTCTGTTGAAGGAGGCTTTTTTTCACTTAATCTTTATTTTACTGTCCTGTTTTTTGTTGTTGTTGTTGTTGTTTTTTATTTTTTTTTATTTTATTTATTTATTTTTTTATTTATTTATTTATTTTTATTTATTTATTTATTTTTTTTAAACTTCAACAAACATTCTTCCTTTAATCTCTTGAGGCTTTCAAAAACAGACTCCATCAGATCTTGAGTCTCGATTTACTTGCAGGACTTATGCTGCGACCATAAAGACAAAGACTTCAATATTTTTTTCGACAGCTGAAAGATATACAGAAGAAGGGAATCCTTTTTTTGGTTTAAATTGATATAATTTTTGTTAATTTAACTTTAAAAAAAATGACTTGAAATAATAATAAGAGGAAACCTAATTTAATACATGAAAGTGTTTATCATTCTCAACCACTTTCAGCTCCCCTACCCGTAAATCATCTATTCGGCTCACCCGTCTAAACCTATTTGTCTTTGTGCACATGAAGAATATGTTGTTGTTTTTTTTTGTTTACCTTCTAATGCATTAATTTCCTGGTTGTAAAGTGCACTGCAAGATCGAGTCTTGGGACATCATCTTCTATTCTCTTGTCATTCAGCCAACGCTCGGCTTCTTCTTTTATCATTACAAACCACAAAGCAAACAAAAATAGGAACGCGTTCTAATTTGCTTTTTACCACGTTTTTATTAACTCGCTTTCGTTGGGCATTGTTTGTTTGTTTGATTGTCCAAGATTTTTTCAAATCTGCCAATGTAAAATTGAAACACTTCTGATGGTCCTAGAGATCTGAAAATTTTACCACAGATAGATCTTGGATGACAATGCATTGTATCAAAATTTCAGATCGATCAAATGTACCGTTATTAAATTATTGAACTTTTAAGTTTATCTAAAGTCTATATAAAAGCATCTGTACCGTCGGTTTTTTTTTACATCCGTGAGTTCGCCCCGTGACCACATCACAATGTTTTTAAAACGTTGGGCGGGCGCTTGTGAGGTGTTTGGTAAAATAAATAGAGGTAAAAAAAATATTTTTAAAAACTAGTTTGTTATAAGTGGACTAAAAAGAATAAAATAAATAGAAGTAAAAAAAAAGATTTTTTAAAACAAGTTTTTAGAAGCGGACTAAAAAGAAGAAAATAATTTAAAACTTATTAGTTCAAGTACTTCGATTTAATATGACTAAAAACGTGGGGTGGGTGTTTGGTATAAAAATTAAAGATTTCTAATTTAGAAGGCAAAAGAGAGATCTATAAGTGAGAGAATGAGTGAACCGCATATGTTAAACCTCATAAGCGCCCGCCCCACGTTTTTAGTCATATTAAATCGAAGTACTTGAACTAATAAGTTTTAAATTATTTTCTTCTTTTTAGTCCGCTTATAAAAACGTGGTTTTTAAAAATCTTTTTTTTTACTTCTATTTATTCCTTTCTCAAATACATACGTCCTTTCATTTACTGTTTTGTGTTCGACGATCGTCATAAATAGACGGACATCATATTATTTGAGAAATAAAAATATTAAAAAAAAATAACATTACGCGTCATTCTGTTGTTTTTTTTAAACTGTCATTAACTGTTACATTTTTTTAGAGCACTGTAGGTACAGTATTTTACAGCATATTTAAAAATAATCCCTGAAATTCGGGTAACGAAGCTTCTTAAGAACAGATCAACGTCGTAAACCGAGGAACCACTGTAAGTATTTAGTGTAAGGGCACTGTACGGCTACACTCTAATATCGTAACCCGCATGAAGCCACGTAAAACGTCATTAAATAAATTGTAAGCAATCGAACATTTAAGTGGATGTTTTATTGAAAGTTGCGCGCTTTGCTGTGACGACACAGTTCTTAAACATCGCCCTTCGTCACACATCATCACAAATGTGTAACCCCCCTACCCCCTCCCTAGGTGCGTGACATCATTTATGGACGGCCCAAACTGGTTAAAGTGGCTGTAAGATGTCGTGGGTAAAACGATTTGATCAAATTCTTAAAGCAATAGCCTGGCGATCTAAGGCCACTCTCTATCACAATCGCCCGTGTCTATGATCTGAGGCCGCCCTCCACCACAATCTCAATCTGGTTGGGTTCTCGCCGTCTCGCACCAACAACACTGTTTTCGGTTATGGCTGCTTACATGATGCCAAGTTTCCCATTTGTTTCAATATGATGCCGTCCATACTTTGTGTCCACATATAGCCAGACCATAAGACCGAAGAAACCACTGTGTTCATCTCAGTCTATTGATGTGGTCAAGTTCTCGTGTCATGTATGTTGTTACAACAGCGAGGCGTGGCATTAGTCTTTGGTGTCATGAAAGGTGGGGCGAGAGTGAATCGAAACACAATCAAATCTAAACTGTATTATTGGTTTAATTAAATAAATGACCATCAAGTCCCATTTCGGCGACACTACTTATTGGATTCCGAGGAACATTTCCCCCATTGTTTTTTGTACGTTAGTGTTAAGCCTCAGTTATGGATACCCTACGGCACTACGGTCATCTGTCTTCAGTCAAGAGGGCATGCATCTAATCTTACTTCAAGTAAAGAGGACATACATGTGATCATAACTCAAGTAAAGAGTACATACATCTTATCATAACGCAAGTAAAGAGTACATACATCTGATCATAACTCAAGTAAAGAGTACATACATCTGATCATAACTCAAATAAAGAGTACATACATCTGATCATAACTCAAATAAAGAGTACATACATCTGATCATAACTCAAGTAAAGAGTACATACATCTGAGCATAACTCAAGTAAAGAGTACATACATCTGAGCATAACTCAAGTAAAGAGTACATACATCTGATCACAACTCAAGTAAAAAGGACATACATCTGATCATAACTACAGTAAAGAGTACATACATCTGAGCATAACTCAAGTAAAGAGTACATACATCTGATCATAACTCAGTAAAGAGTACATACATCTGATCATAACTCAAGTAAAGAGTACATACATCTGATCATAACTCAAGTAAAGAGTACATACATCTGATCATAACTCAAGTAAAGAGTACATACATCTGATCATAACTCAAGTAAAGAGTACATACATCTGATCATAACTCAAGTAAAGAGTACATACATCTGATCATAACTCAAGTAAAGAGGACAGAAATTCTCATCACATTAGCTATGTGCTGTGGCAGCTTGGTGTTTCCTTTGGTGGGTTACTAGACCAATCCTTGCCCGAAAGTTGCGTCCACATGTCGGACAAGAGCTGGTCGGGATGTCAGCAGGTGGGTTACGGGCACGATTCTTCTTGGTCTGTGTTCAGGACTTGGCAGTCTGTTGTCTGGACTTGGCAGTCTGTTGTCTGGACTTGGCAGTCTGTTGTCTGTTTGCTTCACATGGTGCTGTGCCGTTCCGTATAACGAGAGTCAGCTATGAACAGCCGGGGCCCATTCAAACCTTACACTTGTAGAGAGCTTGTTCCATAGTCATTGTTTCATATATTCCATACTAATTGTTTCATATATTCCATAGTCATTGTTTCATATTTCCCATAGTCATTGTTTCATATATTCCATAGTCATTGTTTCATATATTCCATAGTCATTGTTTCATACATTCCATAGTCATTGTTTCATATATTCCATAGTCATTGTTTCATATATTCCATAGTCATTGTTTCATATATTCCATAGTCATTGTTTCATATATTCCATAGTCATTGTTTCATATATTCCATAGTCATTGTTTCATGTATTCCATAGTCATTGTTTCATGTATTCCATAGTCATTGTTTCATATATTCCATAGTCATTGTTTCATATATTCCATAGTCATTGTTTCATATATTCCATAGTCATTGTTTCAGATATTCCATAGTCATTGTTTTATATATTCCATAAAATAGTTGAACATCCTAGAACAGAGGAAAACCCTTTAGTACGGTATACTATAAAATGCATATTTAACAAAATCCACAAACTTAAGTGTACAAAAAAATAGAAAATAAAAACTATGGTCTCTTTAAAAATTAAATAAATAAATATCGGAGGACATTAAAATAAAAAGTATCAACCACTTACTAAAATTTTAAAAAAGTTTCACCCAACATTGACAAATAATGTTCATAATTCAACTATTGACAAATAATGTTCATAATTCAACTATTGACAAATAATGTTCATAATTCAACTATTGGCAAATAATGTTCATAATTCAACTATTGACAAATAATGTTCATAATTCAACTATTGACAAATAATGTTCATAATTCAACTATTGAAAAATAATGTTCATAATTCAACTATTGACAAATAATGTTCATAATTCAACTATTGAAAAATAATGTTCATAATTCAACTATTGACAAACACCGGTCGCTCCGGAGTCTGAGAAGTTTTTTTTTCTTTCCTTACTTTTTTCTTGTTTCGATTTGTTAACAATGCCGCGCGCCACATTCCATTCCATAATTAATAACCCCATTTACTAGCGGTGGGGGTCAAAGGTTAACACCTTAATGAAACAGACCGTGTGCATTAGGTAGTGAGAAGTCCCAAGTTTTGATGGTCTGTCTTGCTGCATAACTTGCGTGTGTGTTCAACACAGCAACGCCGGTCTGTAAGTAAGTGATAATTGTGTTTAAGTTTAAGTATACATTTTGTACACTGGCGTAGCTAAGGCCGCGAGGGGCAAAGGGGCAAAACTCACCCAGTGACAACATCTGGGAGGGAAAAGACCGATGTGAATAAATAAACGCCTACCAGGCACTCGCAGTTCGGCACATGCGAATTTCATGAGAGAATAACTGATCACACTTAACACATAAAAAGCTGCAATGAATCAAAATGTGCGGATTGCGGATATTTTATTTCCTTTAAGCTCGAGGTTGACGGCTGGGTAATAGGTTACCACATAAATAGGTCACAACAAGTTATTTTTAACCATGATTTAACGCCTTATATAAGATTTTAGTGTCATTTGTGTGTTGGGAAGTTATATGTATCTGAATTCTGAGAAATACAGCTTTCTGTTGATCTATATTCAATGAGGTCAGGCGTTTATTCACAAATCGAAACAGTAAAAACGAAGAGACGTGATAATGGTGGTATAATATTTTATTTTTCTTATTACTACAATCTTTAAATAGTTCATTTAAAATCGAAACATTGGCTTTAGTCTTAGCTTATTACACCCAGCTTCTATACAGAAGTTTATTCCGTCCCATGCTTATACATTGGTTGGCTTATGAAATCATATGTATCGAAACAATGATAACTGGGATGTAACATATGACACAGTTCACTGGGATGTAACATATGACACAGTTCACTGGGATGTAACATATGACACAGTTCACTGGGATGTAACATATGATACAGTTCACTGGGATGTAACAAATGACACAGTTCACTGGGATTGAAATAGGACAGTATTTGTCTTATCTATACAGACGCTCCTTCTATGCAGAAGATAGTTGCGTCCACAGACCATGACAGATGATCTGTTTCGCAAGTGATGCAGCGTTCACAGGCCACGGCTTTGTGGGTTCCACGCATTACCCAGCCGCCTAACTACATGTAGTGTTAGGTACCCATTCGGAGCGGGGTGACGCAGGGACGCCCTAGGCCCCGGGAACAAACCCTTGCCTTCACACGGATTCGAACCCGTGACCATCGGTACGACAGTCCAGTGCGCTGCCACTCGACCACCGCGTCGGGATGTAACATATGACACAGTTCGCTGGGATGTAACATATGACACAGTTCACAGGGATGTAACAAATGACACAGTTCACTGGGATGTAACATATGATACAGTTAACTGGGATGTAACATATGACACAGTTCACTGGGATGTAACATATGACACAGTTCACTGGGATGTAACATATGACACAGTTCACTGGGATGTCACATATGACACAGTTCATTTGGATGTCACATATGACACAGTTCACTGGGATGTAACATATGACACAGTTCCCTTCGATGTAACATATGACACAGTTCACTGGGATGTAACATATGACACAGTTCACTGGGATGGAACATATGACACAGTTCACTGGGATGGAACATATGACACAGTTCACTGGGATGTAACATATGACACAGTTCACTTGGATGTAACATATGATACAGTTCACTAGGATGTAACATATGACACAGTTCCCTGGGATGTAACATATGACACAGTTCACTGGGATGTAACATATGACACAGTTCCCTGGGATGTAACATATGACACAGTTCACTGGGATGTAACATATGACACAGTTCACTGGGATGGAACATATGACACAGTTCACTGGGATGGAACATATGACACAGTTCACTGGGATGTCCCATATGACACAGTTCACTGGGATGTAACATATGACACAGTTCACTAGGATGTAACATATGACACAGTTCACTGGGATGTATTATATGACACAGTTCACTTGGATGTAACATATGACACAGTTCACTAGGATGTAACATATGACACAGTTCCCTGGGATGTAACATATGACACAGTTCACTGGGATGTAACATATGACACAGTTCCCTGGGATGTAACATATGACACAGTTCACTGGGATGTAACATATGACACAGTTCACTGGGATGTAACAAATGACACAGTTCACTGGGATGTATCATATGACACAGTTCACTGGGATGTAACATATGACACAGTTCACTGGGATTTAACATATGACACAGTTCACTGGGATGTAACATATGACACAGTTCACTGGGATGTAACATATGACACAGTTCACTGGGATGTAACATATGACACAGTTCACTGGGATGTAACATATGACATAGTTCACTGGGATGTAACATATGACACAGTTCACTGGGATGTAACATATGATACAGTTCACTGGATGGAACATATGACACAGTTCACTGGGATGTAACATATGACACAGTTCACTGGGATGGAACATATGACACAGTTCACTGGGATGTAACATATGACACAGTTCACTGGGATGTAACATATGACACAGTTCACTTGGATGTAACATATGACACAGTTCACTAGGATGTAACATATGACACAGTTCACTGGGATGTAACATATGACACAGTTCACTGGGATGTAACATATGACACAGTTCACTGGGATGTAACATATGACACAGTTCACTGGGATGTAACATATGACACAGTTCACTGGGATGGAACATATGACACAGTTCACTGGGATGGAACATATGACACAGTTCACTGGGATGTCACATATGACACAGTTCACTGGGATGTAACATATGACACAGTTCACTAGGATGTAACATATGACACAGTTCACTGGGATGTATTATATGACACAGTTCACTTGGATGTAACATATGACACAGTTCACTAGGATGTAACATATGACACAGTTCCCTGGGATGTAACATATGACACAGTTCACTGGGATGTAACATATGACACAGTTCCCTGGGATGTAACATATGACACAGTTCACTGGGATGTAACATATGACACAGTTCACTGGGATGTAACAAATGACACAGTTCACTGGGATGTATCATATGACACAGTTCACTGGGATGTAACATATGACACAGTTCACTGGGATTTAACATATGACACAGTTCACTGGGATGTAACATATGACACAGTTCACTGGGATGTAACATATGACACAGTTCACTGGGATGTAACATATGACACAGTTCACTGGGATGTAACATATGACATAGTTCACTGGGATGTAACATATGACACAGTTCACTGGGATGTAACATATGATACAGTTCACTGGGATGGAACATATGACACATTTCACTGGGATGTAACATATGACACAGTTCACTGGGATGTAACATATGACACAGTTCACTGGGATGTAACATATGACGCAGTTCACTGGGATGTAACATAAGACACAGATCACTGGGATGTAACATATGACACAGTTCAATGGGATTTCACATATGACACAGTACACTGGGATGGAACATATGACATAGTTCACTGGGATGTAACATATGATACAGTTCACTGGGATGGAACATATGACACAGTTCACTGGGATTTAACATATGACACAGTTCACTGGGATGTAACATATGACACAGTTCACTGGGATGTAACATATGACGCAGTTCACTGGGATGTAACATAAGACACAGATCACTGGGATGTAACATATGACACAGTTCAATGGGATTTCACATATGACACAGTACACTGGGATGGAACATATGACACAGTTCACTGGGATGGAACATATGACACAGTTCACTGGGATGTAACATATGACACAGTTCACTGGGATGTAACATATGACACAGTACACTGGGATGTCACATATGACCAGTTCCTGTTTTAAAAGAAGTGCACGCGATTGAAGATGAGTGTACGTGCAATATGAGATCGATGCCCTGAACATTATTCTAGAAATTATTAATGAATAATCTTTGCTTTTTTTCCCTTTCAATTTTTCTTTTTGAATTTGTGAAATTATGTTAACGAATCTGAGACCAAAAAAGAAATAATTTTGTTTCCAGGCAACGTGAAATTCATAAGACTTGAAATGAAACTGTGGGGAGTTTATGATATAAAACAGTGAATTCTTTAATAAACTATTTAGTACACCTTTAAAGCACAATTAAGGCTACAGCCACAGCTGGAAACACCGCTCTTTACAAACATATTTCCAACAGCTTGATAAAAGACAATGCACTCTTAATCTTCCCTACAGCCAGATCAGCGCACCTCATCGCCTGTCCGCCGATACAGGTCCTCTGCGCCTGTCCACCGATACAGGTACCCTGCGCCTGTCCGCCGATACAGGTCACCTGCGCCTGTCCGCTGATACAGGTCCCCTGCGCCTGTCCGCCGATACAGGTCCCCTGCGCCTGTCCGCCGATACAGGTCCCCTGCACCTGTCCGCCGATACAGGTCCCCCGCGCCTGTCCGCCGTTAAGGTCCCCTGCGCCTGTCGCCGATACAGGTACCCCTGCGCCTGTCCGCCGATACAGGTCCCTGCGCCTGTCCGCCGATACAGGTCCCCTGCGCCTGTCCGCCGATACAGGTCCCCCGCGCCTGTCCGCCGTTAAGGTCCCCTGCGCCTGTCTGCCGATACAGGTACCCTGCGCCTGTCCGCCGATACAGGTCCCCTGCGCCTGTCCGCCGATACAGGTCCCCTGCGCCTGTACGCCGATACAGGTCTCCTGGACAAAAAAGAATGTCTTTCGTATAGTCACAATGAAACTCTGTTTATATTTTTTATCCTGAAATACAGCATATTTATTTTCAATTTAAAAAAAAGTTTTGTACTACCACGCTACCAGCGTTAGCAGCTCTTGGCGTTCATTGTGATGTTATAATAATTAACCGTACACTGAGGCCTGGTATGTCGTTAAGGTCCTTGAATAGATTGGAAATATTTCACGAGTTTCTATTTTATTTAAATCTTCAAAATGTCTCAGTCTCTCCGTGGTAGCAGAAAACAAAATGATATATTTCTTGTTTGTTCTTATGTCAATAAAGGCGTTAAACAATGAACTGTCCCCAATCCTTGAACTACTTATTCAAGCATCTTTAAACCAGGGAAAAGTGCCACAGGGTTTGAAAATAGCTAATGTTACCCCCCCCCCTCTTCAAAAAAGGAGATAAAAGAAGACCCTGGTAACCATAGTAATATATCATATAGAATAGGACTGCGACGAAGTTTAAATAAAATAATAGATACACAAACAAAATTGTGTAATCAAAAAAACTAAATTAAAAGGTTTATTAATGGACTAACACAAATTTGAATGTTTCGGATAATGCCTTCGACAGTTTCAAATTACTACACAAGTATTAAAATTATATTTACAGCATATAAGACAATCTATATCATGGAAAAATAATGACGTTAAGATAGAAGAAGAAAAAAAAACAATGACACGGGATATTAGAAATCACATAATCAAAAGCCCATTTCCAGTCCATTTTAAATAATAATAACAGGATACGAACCCAAGATACAATTCTTCTGGATAAATAAGCTCGTCTCCGTCATTTTACTAGCTGTAGCCAGTGTTCCCTTTAAGCTTCGCTGCCCCTCAGGCGCGCTGATATCTGACCAACGCCGCGCAGCAGTTTAGAATTACCGGGAAGCAATTTTTTTTACAATTTCCGTTTTTGAGGTGTGAAATTTTTCACCAAAAAAATTGGATGTCGTGCAACTTTGCACACGAGGTTGTTATTTTGCACACGAGGTTGTTATTTTGCACACGAGGTTGTTACTTTGCACACGAGGTTGTTACTTTGCACACGAGGTTGTTACTTTGCACACGAGGTTGTTATTTTGCACACGAGGTTGTTATTTTGCACACGTACCAACGAACCTTAGGGGGGAACATTGGCTGTAACTCGTGTTTATTTGTTGTTTTTTTTCTCTCATGCCAAACGTCTGATCTGTTTCAATATAATGCTATATGGCTGCTTTTCATTTCCGACTTCGGAGAATGATTGATGACTGTTTTTTTTTAAAAACCCTTTATTTTAACATCGAGTGAAACGATAAGTTCAACTTTGCCAGAGGTTCTTACTTCAGTTTTCCTTTTAACCCACTCCGTCCTTCATTCAAACAGCAAATGTCTAAAAATAAGCGTAATGACGTAACGTAATTCGATATCTCTACATACTACTTTGAGAAGGGGGGGGGGAGCGGGCAGAAGTGGAAGTGTGTAAAGTTACCGGTTTGCTTCAATATAGAATTTTTTTTTACCTGAGGATATAAAAAAAGACGTTATTATTATTATTATTATTTTTGATCAAGTCTTTGTTTATAACTCCCATTCATTTGTCAAAACGAAATTTACTGATGGGCGGGAGGGTTAGAAGGGGATGGGGGTATGGGCTGTAAACATATCGTTTCATTTTTATATGTTATTGATTATTTCCCTTTATTTACGGTTTGTTGTTTGGTTTTTTTGTGTTTTTTTTTGCAAAAAGCGTGTGTTTTTTTAATACAGGTAAATTTTCTATCAATAATCATATTACCTCTCCACACGATTTTTTCCAAACAATTTCTATAACTATAGAGATTACTTATTTTATTAGAAAATATTACGAAATTAATGGCCAGGAACACATAACAGTCAATTTGAAATTCACGGGAGGAAACATTCGTATTTTTAAATTCACCTTTAGACTGGTGGATTCAACGGAGAAATGATAAATTCAGTCATTTCAATTAATCAATTCAGTCATTTCAATCACTTCAGTCATATCAATCAATCAATCAGTCATTTCAATCAATCAATTCAGTCATTTCAATCAATTCAACCAATTCATTCAATCGAATCAATTGAGTCAATTCAACTAATCACTTCAGTCATTTTATTCAATTCAGTCAATTCAGTCAATTTAGTCAATTCAATCAATTCAGTCAATTAATCAATTCAGTCATTTCAGTCAATTCAGTCAATTAATCAATTCAGTCATAAAATCAATTCAGTCATTTCAATCAATTCCGTAAATTCAGTCAATTCAATCAATCAATTCAGTGAATTCAAAAGATCAATTCATCCAATTTAGTCAATTGAATCAATTCAGTCAAATAATCAATTCAGTCATTTCAATAAATTCAATCGATTCAATCAATCAAATTCAGTCATTTCAATCATTCAGTCAGTTCAATCAATTCAGCCAATTTAGTAAATTGAATCAATTCAATCATTCAATTCAGTCAATTAATCAATTCAGTCATTTCAATCAATTCAGTCAATTAAGCAATTCAGTCATTTCAATCAATTCAGTCAATTCAATCAATCAATTCAGTCAATTAATCAATTCAGTCATTTTAATCAATTCAGTCAACGACAGAGCAAGCTTTAAAATTCAGTCCCATTCCATGAAAAATCTAAGTCTTTAGTCTAAAATGCTTTAACTTGATTTTTACAGGTTGAAATATAATCTGAATTCATGTGAAGCTAGCTTATGTTTATTTGCACATGTCTATTGTTTATGTTTACATTGTTAAACGTGAACGTTTAATATGCACATTTCTATATGCAAAATGTTTCAATGTACATTTTCATATGTGCATTTTTGTTTATTTTTAAATGTATTTAGTAGAAGACATGGAAATGCACCTGCTTACATCAAATCTAAGCGTTTAAAATATTTTTTTTAGATTTTTATAAAGCAAATTATTTTTTCCAGTGAACGCTAAGTGGGGTAACTGCCAGTGACAAGTTGATTGATATATAACGAGCGCTAAAAAGGGGGTAACTGCTGGAGACAAGTTGATTTATAACGAACGCTAAGTGGGGTAACTGCCAGTGACAAGTTGATTTATAACGAGCGCTAAAAAGGGGGTAACTGCTGGAGACAAGTTGATTTATAACGAACGCTAAGTGGGGTAACTGCTGGTGACAAGTTGATTTATAACGAACGCTAAGTGGGGTAACTGCTGGTGACAAGTTGATTTATAACGAACGCTAAGTGAAAGTGGGGTAACTGCTGGTGACAAGTTGATTTATAACGGATTTCATTGTTGATATTTGACGTTTGTGTGTTTTCGCAATAATATTTCATCGCGTGACTTCAATGGTGTGTACGTTTTACCTTTTAAAAATGTGTGCATATCTGTAGTTATAAAAAAATAAATAATTAAGAATAGAGTTGACTGACTGACTAGTACCGTCCAAGGGAAATAATTATTAAGTGACAATCCTAGCGTGGCTGTTTCACTTATACTCCGAGAGTCTAAATTAACATTTTTCTTTTAATATAACAAAAGTTATGTTTAAAGGCTAATTTTTTATTTACTATTTTTTAATGATTATTTTTTAATAATTTTTTTTTAAATTGTCAATTCTTTTTTTAATGTTCTTTTTCTTTTTTTCCTTTTTTAAAATTATGTATTTATTTATTTCTGGCTGATGGGGTTAACTTTCGATTTTTTCGTTTTGATGAACAGTTTTTACAAGTTATTATCTACATTTGAACAAGCCTTTTTTATCTTTGTAAATGGTGCACATCTAACGAAAATAAACA
>CALYLW010000551.1:123-30014 GCA_944989445.1 Ampullaceana balthica | reverse complement strand
TAATAATAATAATAAATTGATTATTTATATAGCGCTGTATCCCAGTAAGGAACTGGGCTCACAGCGCTTTACATGAAAGAAATAACATGCCTATAAATATTACATTAACTTTCATATCATAACAAACACAAAAATTACAGTACATTATACATAAGCTACGTTAATCATTTACAAGAAATGTTGTTTCATTAATTTTGAAAATAAATGTTGAAAAGATGTGTCTTAAGTGCAGTCTTGAAGGACTTGGTTGTTTGAATACTACGTATGTGTAATGGTATAGAATTCCATTGTTTGGCTGCACAAAAAGAGAACGACCTTTCACCAAATGTTTTGGTGCGTGTCGTAGGAACAGAGAGAACGCGTGTGTCTGCAGAAGATCGTAGCTGGCGAGTGGGTGAGTAGACCGACAAAAGTTCAGTAAGATACGATGGGCATGAGTCCGAAAAGAAGTTGTGACAGAGAACGGCCAGTTTGTAATCAATACGGGCTTGTATAGGCAGCCAATGAAGTGAGTGAAGAAGTGGAGTAACATGGTCATGTTTTTTTGCCTTGAGCACCAGTCTGGCAGCTGAATTTTGAATTTTCTGTAGTTTTTCAATGCATTGTTTTGGCGCACCAGACAGAAGAGAATTGCAGTAATCCATACGAGCTAGTACTAGAGCACAGACTAGAGTTTTTGTTGCACTAACTGTTAAGTAATGACGGATTGAGCTGACCTGACGAATGGCAGTGTAGGCAGAGCGACAGATGTGATTGATAAAGTTGTTAATAGACATGTTGTCAGAAATAATGTAGCCAAGATTCCTAGTCGATGTTGTGAACAGAATATCCGAACTGGCTACCTGAATTGACTTCGGAAGAGACAAACTACTGTAAAAGAGTTCTTTACAATATTTGCATCAAACTATAAAACTCAATGTAGATAATTTTTTGCTCTTTACCTTTATCTTGTGTCTTAACTTATCCTTTACAGACGCCCCTCTAAACAAACTTTGTATATTTTGTTAAATTTAAAAAAGGATACGTTTTTTGCTAACAATAGTTCATATATTACAACTCTTTTGGTTACTTTTTCTTATAAGTCTTAAATTTTAATACAAATCAACGATCAGAAAAAATTAAACGCGTAAGTTAGTTGACACAAAATGAGAATGGTTGCGAGTGTCATAATAAGAATGGTTGGTTGTGAGTGTCATAATAAGAATGGTTGGTTGCATTGGGATGTTGTGTCATATATGATGCAGGATGATGTTGTGAGTGTCATAATGAGATGGTGCGAGTGTCATAATGAGAATGTTGTGAGTGATTGAGATGGTGCGAGTGTCATAATGAGAATGGTTGATTGTGAGTGTTCATAATGAGAATGGTTGGTTGTGAGTGTCATAATGAGAATGGTTGTGAGTGTCATAATGAGAATGGTTGCGAGTGTCATAATGAGAATGGTTGTGAGTGTCATAATGAGAATGGTTTGTTGTGAGTGTCATAATGAGAATGGTTGGTTAGAGTGTCATAATGAGAATGGTTGGTTCCGAGTGTCATAATGAGAATGGTTGTGAGTGTCATAATGATAATGGTTGGTTGTGAGTGTCATAATGAGAATGGTTGGTTGTAGTGTCATAATGAGAATGGTTGGTTGCGAGTGTCATAATGAGAATGGTTGTGAGTGTCATAATGAGAATGGTTGGTTGTGAGTGTCATAATGAGAATGGTTGCGAGTGTCATAATGAGAATGGTTGCGAGTGTCATAATGAGAATGGTTGCGAGTGTCATAATGAGAATGGTTGCGAGTGTCATAATGAGAATGGTTGCGAGTGTCATAATGAGAATGGTTGCGAGTGTCATAATGAGAATGGTTGCGAGTGTCATAATGAGAATGGTTGCGAGTGTCATAATGAGAATGGTTGCGAGTGTCATAATGAGAATGGTTGCGAGTGCCATAATGAGAATGGTTGCGAGTGTCATAATGAGAATGGTTGCGAGTGTCATAATAAGAATGGTTGCGAGTGTCATAATGAGAATGGTTGCGAGTGTCATAATGAGAATGGTTGCGAGTGTCATAATGAGAATGGTTGCGAGTGTCATAATGAGAATGGTTGCGAGTGTCATAATGAGAATGGTTGCGAGTGTCATAATGAGAATGGTTGCGAGTGTCATAATGAGAATGGTTGCGAGTGTCATAATGAGAATGGTTGCGAGTGTCATAATGAGAATGGTTGCGAGTGTCATAATGAGAATGGTTGCGAGTGTCATAATGAGAATGGTTGCGAGTGTCATAATGAGAATGGTTGCGAGTGTCATAATGAGAATGGTTGCGAGTGTCATAATGAGAATGGTTGCGAGTGTCATAATGAGAATGGTTGCGAGTGTCATAATGAGAATGGTTGCGAGTGTCATAATGAGAATGGTTTGCGAGTGTCATAATGAGAATGGTTGCGAGTGTCATAATGAGAATGGTTGCGAGTGTCATAATGAGAAATGGTTGCGAGTGTCATAATGAGAATTGTTGCGAGTGTCATAATGAGAATGGTTGCGAGTGTCATAATGAGAATGGTTGCGAGTGTCATAATGAGAATGGTTGCGAGTGTCATAATGAGAATGGTTGCGAGTGTCATAATGAGAAATGGTTGCGAGTGTCATAATAAGAATGGTTGCGAGTGTCATAATGAGAATGGTTGCGAGTGTCATAATGAGAATGGTTGCGAGTGTCATAATGAGAATGGTTGCGAGTGTCATAATGAGAATGGTTTGCGAGTGTCATAATGAGAATGGTTGCGAGTGCCATAATAAGAATGGTTGCGAGTGTCATAATGAGAATGGTTTGCGAGTGCCATAATGAGAATGGTTGCGAGTGTCATAATGAGAATGTTTGCGAGTGTCATAATGAGAATGGTTGCGAGTGTCATAATGAGAATGGTTGCGAGTGCCATAATGAGAATGGTTGCGAGTGTCATAATGAGAATGGTTGCGAGTGCCATAATGAGAATGGTTGCGAGTGTCATAATGAGAATGGTTGCGAGTGTCATAATGAGAATGGTTGCGAGTGTCATAATAGAATGGTTGCGAGTGTCATGATGAGAATGGTTGCGAGTGTCATAATGAGAATGGTTGCGAGTGTCATAATGAGAATGGTTGCGAGTGCCATAATGAGAATGGTTGCGAGTGTCATAATGAGAATGGTTGCGAGTGTCATAATGAGAATGGTTGCGAGTGCCATAATGAGAATGGTTGGTTGTGAGTGTCATAATGAGAATGGTTGCGAGTGTCATAATGAGAATGGTTGCGAGTGTCATAATGAGAATGGTTGCGAGTGTCATGATGAGAATGGTTGCGAGTGTCTTGATGAGAATGGTTGCGAGTGTCATAATGAGAATGGTTGCGAGTGCATAATGAGAATGGTTGCGAGTGTCATAATGAGAATGGTTGCGAGTGCCATAATGAGAATGGTTGCGAGTGTCATAATGAGAATGTTTGCGAGTGTCATAATGAGAATGGTTGCGAGTGCCATAATGAGAATGGTTGCGAGTGTCATAATGAGAATGGTTGCGAGTGTCATAATGAGAATGGTTGCGAGTGTCATAATGAGAATGGTTGCGAGTGTCATAATGAGAATGGTTGCGAGTGTCATAATGAGAATGGTTGCGAGTGCCATAATGAGAATGGTTGCGAGTGTCATAATGAGAATGGTTGCGAGTGTCATAATGAGAATGGTTGCGAGTGCCATAATGAGAATGGTTGCGAGTGTCATAATGAGAATGGTTTGCGAGTGTCATAATGAGAATGGTTGCGAGTGTCATAATGAGAATGGTTGCGAGTGTCATAATGAGAATGGTTGCGAGTGTCATAATGAGAATGGTTGCGAGTGTCATAATGAGAATGGTTGCGAGTGTCATAATGAGAATGGTTGCGAGTGTCATAATGAGAATGGTTGCGAGTGTCATAATGAGAATGGTTGCGAGTATCATAATGAGAATGGTTGCGAGTGTCATAATGAGAATGGTTGCGAGTGCCATAATGAGAATGGTTGCGAGTGTCATAATGAGAATGGTTGCGAGTGTCATAATGAGAATGGTTGCGAGTGTCATAATGAGAATGGTTGCGAGTGTCATAATGAGAATGGTTGCGAGTGTCATAATGAGAATGGTTGCGAGTGTCATAATGAGAATGGTTGCGAGTGTCATAATGAGAATGGTTGCGAGTGTCATAATGAGAATGGTTGCGAGTGTCATAATGAGAATGGTTGCGAGTGTCATAATGAGAATGGTTGCGAGTGTCATAATGAGAATGGTTGCGAGTGTCATAATGAGAATGGTTGCGAGTGTCATAATGAGAATGGTTGCGAGTGTCATAATGAGAATGGTTGCGAGTGTCATAATGAGAATGGTTGCGAGTGTCATAATGAGAATGGTTGCGAGTGTCATAATGAGAATGGTTGCGAGTGTCATAATGAGAATGGTTGCGAGTGTCATAATGAGAATGGTTGCGAGTGTCATAATGAGAATGGTTGCGAGTGTCATAATGAGAATGGTTGCGAGTGTCATAATGAGAATGGTTGCGAGTGTCATAATGAGAATGGTTGCGAGTGTCATAATGAGAATGGTTGCGAGTGTCATAATGAGAATGGTTGCGAGTGTCATAATGAGAATGGTTGCGAGTGTCATAATGAGAATGGTTGCGAGTGTCATAATGAGAATGGTTGCGAGTGTCATAATGAGAATGGTTGCGAGTGTCATAATGAGAATGGTTGCGAGTGTCATAATGAGAATGGTTGCGAGTGTCATAATGAGAATGGTTGCGAGTGTCATAATGAGAATGGTTGCGAGTGTCATAATGAGAATGGTTGCGAGTGTCATAATGAGAATGGTTGCGAGTGTCATAATGAGAATGGTTGCGAGTGTCATAATGAGAATGGTTGCGAGTGTCATAATGAGAATGGTTGCGAGTGTCATAATGAGAATGGTTGCGAGTGTCATAATGAGAATGGTTGCGAGTGTCATAATGAGAATGGTTGCGAGTGTCATAATGAGAATGGTTGCGAGTGTCATAATGAGAATGGTTGCGAGTGTCATAATGAGAATGGTTGCGAGTGTCATAATGAGAATGGTTGCGAGTGTCATAATGAGAATGGTTGCGAGTGTCATAATGAGAATGGTTGCGAGTGTCATAATGAGAATGGTTGCGAGTGTCATAATGAGAATGGTTGCGAGTGTCATAATGAGAATGGTTGCGAGTGTCATAATGAGAATGGTTGCGAGTGTCATAATGAGAATGGTTGCGAGTGTCATAATGAGAATGGTTGCGAGTGTCATAATGAGAATGGTTGCGAGTGTCATAATGAGAATGGTTGCGAGTGTCATAATGAGAATGGTTGCGAGTGTCATAATGAGAATGGTTGCGAGTGTCATAATGAGAATGGTTGCGAGTGTCATAATGAGAATGGTTGCGAGTGTCATAATGAGAATGGTTGCGAGTGTCATAATGAGAATGGTTGCGAGTGTCATAATGAGAATGGTTGCGAGTGTCATAATGAGAATGGTTGCGAGTGTCATAATGAGAATGGTTGCGAGTGTCATAATGAGAATGGTTGCGAGTGTCATAATGAGAATGGTTGCGAGTGTCATAATGAGAATGGTTGCGAGTGTCATAATGAGAATGGTTGCGAGTGTCATAATGAGAATGGTTGCGAGTGTCATAATGAGAATGGTTGCGAGTGTCATAATGAGAATGGTTGCGAGTGTCATAATGAGAATGGTTGCGAGTGTCATAATGAGAATGGTTGCGAGTGTCATAATGAGAATGGTTGCGAGTGTCATAATGAGAATGGTTGCGAGTGTCATAATGAGAATGGTTGCGAGTGTCATAATGAGAATGGTTGCGAGTGTCATAATGAGAATGGTTGCGAGTGTCATAATGAGAATGGTTGCGAGTGTCATAATGAGAATGGTTGCGAGTGTCATAATGAGAATGGTTGCGAGTGTCATAATGAGAATGGTTGCGAGTGTCATAATGAGAATGGTTGCGAGTGTCATAATGAGAATGGTTGCGAGTGTCATAATGAGAATGGTTGCGAGTGTCATAATGAGAATGGTTGCGAGTGTCATAATGAGAATGGTTGCGAGTGTCATAATGAGAATGGTTGCGAGTGTCATAATGAGAATGGTTGCGAGTGTCATAATGAGAATGGTTGCGAGTGTCATAATGAGAATGGTTGCGAGTGTCATAATGAGAATGGTTGCGAGTGTCATAATGAGAATGGTTGCGAGTGTCATAATGAGAATGGTTGCGAGTGTCATAATGAGAATGGTTGCGAGTGTCATAATGAGAATGGTTGCGAGTGTCATAATGAGAATGGTTGCGAGTGTCATAATGAGAATGGTTGCGAGTGTCATAATGAGAATGGTTGCGAGTGTCATAATGAGAATGGTTGCGAGTGTCATAATGAGAATGGTTGCGAGTGTCATAATGAGAATGGTTGCGAGTGTCATAATGAGAATGGTTGCGAGTGTCATAATGAGAATGGTTGCGAGTGTCATAATGAGAATGGTTGCGAGTGCCATAATGAGAATGGTTGCGAGTGTCATAATGAGAATGGTTGCGAGTGTCATAATGAGAATGGTTGCGAGTGTCATAATGAGAATGGTTGCGAGTGTCATAATGAGAATGGTTGCGAGTGTCATAATGAGAATGGTTGCGAGTGTCATAATGAGAATGGTTGCGAGTGTCATAATGAGAATGGTTGCGAGTGTCATAATGAGAATGGTTGCGAGTGTCATAATGAGAATGGTTGCGAGTGTCATAATGAGAATGGTTGCGAGTGTCATAATGAGAATGGTTGCGAGTGTCATAATGAGAATGGTTGCGAGTGTCATAATGAGAATGGTTGCGAGTGTCATAATGAGAATGGTTGCGAGTGTCATAATGAGAATGGTTGCGAGTGTCATAATGAGAATGGTTGCGAGTGTCATAATGAGAATGGTTGCGAGTGTCATAATGAGAATGGTTGCGAGTGTCATAATGAGAATGGTTGCGAGTGTCATAATGAGAATGGTTGCGAGTGTCATAATGAGAATGGTTGCGAGTGTCATAATGAGAATGGTTGCGAGTGTCATAATGAGAATGGTTGCGAGTGTCATAATGAGAATGGTTGCGAGTGTCATAATGAGAATGTTGCGAGTGCATATGAGAATGGTTGCGAGTGTCATAATGAGAATGGTTGCGAGTGTCATAATGAGAATGGTTGCGAGTGTCATAATGAGAATGGTTGCGAGTGTCATAATGAGAATGGTTGCGAGTGTCATAATGAGAATGGTTGCGAGTGTCATAATGAGAATGGTTGCGAGTGTCATAATGAGAATGGTTGCGAGTGTCATAATGAGAATGGTTGCGAGTGTCATAATGAGAATGGTTGCGAGTGTCATAATGAGAATGGTTGCGAGTGTCATAATGAGAATGGTTGCGAGTGTCATAATGAGAATGGTTGCGAGTGTCATAATGAGAATGGTTGCGAGTGTCATAATGAGAATGGTTGCGAGTGTCATAATGAGAATGGTTGCGAGTGTCATAATGAGAATGGTTGCGAGTGTCATAATGAGAATGGTTGCGAGTGTCATAATGAGAATGGTTGCGAGTGTCATAATGAGAATGGTTGCGAGTGTCATAATGAGAATGGTTGCGAGTGTCATAATGAGAATGGTTGCGAGTGTCATAATGAGAATGGTTGCGAGTGTCATAATGAGAATGGTTGCGAGTGTCATAATGAGAATGGTTGCGAGTGTCATAATGAGAATGGTTGCGAGTGTCATAATGAGAATGGTTGCGAGTGTCATAATGAGAATGGTTGCGAGTGTCATAATGAGAATGGTTGCGAGTGTCATAATGAGAATGGTTGCGAGTGTCATAATGAGAATGGTTGCGAGTGTCATAATGAGAATGGTTGCGAGTGTCATAATGAGAATGGTTGCGAGTGTCATAATGAGAATGGTTGCGAGTGTCATAATGAGAATGGTTGCGAGTGTCATAATGAGAATGGTTGCGAGTGTCATAATGAGAATGGTTGCGAGTGTCATAATGAGAATGGTTGCGAGTGTCATAATGAGAATGGTTGCGAGTGTCATAATGAGAATGGTTGCGAGTGTCATAATGAGAATGGTTGCGAGTGTCATAATGAGAATGGTTGCGAGTGTCATAATGAGAATGGTTGCGAGTGTCATAATGAGAATGGTTGCGAGTGTCATAATGAGAATGGTTGCGAGTGTCATAATGAGAATGGTTGCGAGTGTCATAATGAGAATGGTTGCGAGTGTCATAATGAGAATGGTTGCGAGTGTCATAATGAGAATGGTTGCGAGTGTCATAATGAGAATGGTTGCGAGTGTCATAATGAGAATGGTTGCGAGTGTCATAATGAGAATGGTTGCGAGTGTCATAATGAGAATGGTTGCGAGTGTCATAATGAGAATGGTTGCGAGTGTCATAATGAGAATGGTTGCGAGTGTCATAATGAGAATGGTTGCGAGTGTCATAATGAGAATGGTTGCGAGTGTCATAATGAGAATGGTTGCGAGTGTCATAATGAGAATGGTTGCGAGTGTCATAATGAGAATGGTTGCGAGTGTCATAATGAGAATGGTTGCGAGTGTCATAATGAGAATGGTTGCGAGTGTCATAATGAGAATGGTTGCGAGTGTCATAATGAGAATGGTTGCGAGTGTCATAATGAGAATGGTTGCGAGTGTCATAATGAGAATGGTTGCGAGTGTCATAATGAGAATGGTTGCGAGTGTCATAATGAGAATGGTTGCGAGTGTCATAATGAGAATGGTTGCGAGTGTCATAATGAGAATGGTTGCGAGTGTCATAATGAGAATGGTTGCGAGTGTCATAATGAGAATGGTTGCGAGTGTCATAATGAGAATGGTTGCGAGTGTCATAATGAGAATGGTTGCGAGTGTCATAATGAGAATGGTTGCGAGTGTCATAATGAGAATGGTTGCGAGTGTCATAATGAGAATGGTTGCGAGTGTCATAATGAGAATGGTTGCGAGTGTCATAATGAGAATGGTTGCGAGTGTCATAATGAGAATGGTTGCGAGTGTCATAATGAGAATGGTTGCGAGTGTCATAATGAGAATGGTTGCGAGTGTCATAATGAGAATGGTTGCGAGTGTCATAATGAGAATGGTTGCGAGTGTCATAATGAGAATGGTTGCGAGTGTCATAATGAGAATGGTTGCGAGTGTCATAATGAGAATGGTTGCGAGTGTCATAATAAGAATGGTTGCGAGTGTCATAATGAGAATGGTTGCGAGTGTCATAATGAGAATGGTTGCGAGTGCCATAATGAGAATGGTTGCGAGTGTCATAATGAGAATGTTTGCGAGTGTCATAATGAGAATGGTTGCGAGTGTCATAATGAGAATGGTTGCGAGTGTCATAATGAGAATGGTTGCGAGTGTCATAATGAGAATGGTTGCGAGTGTCATAATGAGAATGGTTGCGAGTGTCATAATGAGAATGGTTGCGAGTGTCATAATGAGAATGGTTGCGAGTGTCATAATGAGAATGGTTGCGAGTGTCATAATGAGAATGGTTGCGAGTGTCATAATGAGAATGGTTGCGAGTGTCATAATGAGAATGGTTGCGAGTGTCATAATGAGAATGGTTGCGAGTGTCATAATGAGAATGGTTGCGAGTGTCATAATGAGAATGGTTGCGAGTGTCATAATGAGAATGGTTGCGAGTGTCATAATGAGAATGGTTGCGAGTGTCATAATGAGAATGGTTGCGATGTCGAGTGCCATAATGAGAATGGTTGCGAGTGTCATAATGAGAATGGTTGCGAGTGTCATAATGAGAATGGTTGCGAGTGTCATAATGAGAATGGTTGCGAGTGTCATAATGAGAATGGTTGCGAGTGTCATAATGAGAATGGTTGCGAGTGTCATAATGAGAATGGTTGCGAGTGTCATAATGAGAATGGTTGCGAGTGTCATAATGAGAATGGTTGCGAGTGTCATAATGAGAATGGTTGCGAGTGTCATAATGAGAATGGTTGCGAGTGTCATAATGAGAATGGTTGCGAGTGTCATAATGAGAATGGTTGCGAGTGTCATAATGAGAATGGTTGCGAGTGTCATAATGAGAATGGTTGCGAGTGTCATAATGAGAATGGTTGCGAGTGTCATAATGAGAATGGTTGCGAGTGTCATAATGAGAATGGTTGCGAGTGTCATAATGAGAATGGTTGCGAGTGTCATAATGAGAATGGTTGCGAGTGTCATAATGAGAATGGTTGCGAGTGTCATAATGAGAATGGTTGCGAGTGTCATAATGAGAATGGTTGCGAGTGTCATAATGAGAATGGTTGCGAGTGTCATAATGAGAATGGTTGCGAGTGCCATAATGAGAATGGTTGCGAGTGTCATAATGAGAATGGTTGCGAGTGTCATAATGAGAATGGTTGCGAGTGTCATAATGAGAATGGTTGCGAGTGTCATAATGAGAATGGTTGCGAGTGTCATAATGAGAATGGTTGCGAGTGTCATAATGAGAATGGTTGCGAGTGTCATAATGAGAATGGTTGCGAGTGCCATAATGAGAATGGTTGCGAGTGTCATAATGAGAATGGTTGCGAGTGCCATAAATGAGAATGGTTGCGAGTGTCATAATGAGAATGGTTGCGAGTGTCATAATGAGAATGGTTGCGAGTGTCATAATGAGAATGGTTGCGAGTGTCATAATGAGAATGGTTGCGAGTGTCATAATGAGAATGGTTGCGAGTGTCATAATGAGAATGTTTGCGAGTGTCATAATGAGAATGGTTGCGAGTGCCATAATGAGAATGGTTGCGAGTGTCATAATGAGAATGGTTGCGAGTGCCATAATGAGATTGGTTGCGAGTGTCATAATGAGAATGTTTGCGAGTGTCTTAATGAGAATGGTTGCGAGCGTCATAATGAGAATGGTTGCGAGTGCCATAATGAGAATGGTTGCGAGTGTCATAAGAAGAATGGTTGCGAGTGTCATAATGAGAATGGTTGCGAGTGCCATAATGAGAATGGCTGCTAGTGTCATAATGAGAATGTTTGCGAGTGTCATAATGAGAATGGTTGCGAGTGCCATAATGAGAATGGTTGCGAGTGTCATAATGAGAATGGTTGCGAGTGTCATAATGAGAATGGTTGCGAGTGTCATAATGAGAATGGTTGCGAGTGTCATAATGAGAATGGTTGCGAGTGTCATAATGAGAATGGTTGCGAGTGCCATAATGAGAATGGCTGCGAGTGTCATAATGAGAATGTTTGCGAGTGTCATAATGAGAATGGTTGCGAGTGCCATAATGAGAATGGTTGCGAGTGTCATAATGAGAATGGTTTGCGAGAGTCATAATGAAATTGGTTGCGAGTGTCATAATGAGAATGGTTTGCGAGAGTCATAATGAAATTGGTTGCGAGTGTCATAATGAGAATGGTTGCGAGTGCAGTATTGAGAATGGTTGCGAGTGTCATAATCAGACTGGTTGCGAGTGTCATACAGATAATGGTTGCAAGTGTCATAATGAGAATGGTTGCGAGTGTCATAATGAGAATGGTTGCGAGTGTCATAATGAGAATGGTTGCGAGTGTCATAATGAGAATGGTTGCGAGTGTCATAATGAGAATGGTTGCGAGTGTCATAATGAGAATGGTTGCGAGTATCATAATGAGAATGGTTGCGAGTGTCATAATGAGAATGGTTGCGAGTGTCATAATGAGAATGGTTGCGAGTGCCATAATAAGAATGGCTGCGAGTGTAATAATGAGAATGGTTGCGAGTGCCAAAATAAGAATGGTTGCGAGTGTCATAATGAGAATGGTTGCGAGTGTCATAATGAGAATGGTTGCGAGTGTCATAATGAGAATGGTTGCGAGTGTCATAATGAGAATGGTTGCGAGTGTCATAGTGAGAATGGTTGCGAGTGTCATAATGAGAATGGATGCGAGTGCCAAAATGAGAATGGTTGCGAGTGTCATAATGAGAATGTTTGCGAGTGTCATAATGAGAATGGTTGCGAGTGTCATAATGAGAATGGTTGCGAGTGTCATATGAGAATTGTTGCGAGTGTCATAATGAGAATGGTTGCGAGTGTCATAATGAGAATGGATGCGAGTGCCAAAATGAGAATGGTTGCGAGTGTCATAATGAGAATGTTTGCGAGTGTCATAATGAGAATGGTTGCGAGTGTCATAATGAGAATGGTTGCGAGTGTCATATGAGAATTGTTGCGAGTGTCATAATGAGAATGGTTGCGAGTGTCATAATGAGAATGTTTGCGAGTGTCATAATGAGAATGGTTGCGAGTGCCATAATGAGAATGGTTGCGAGTGTCATAATGAGAATGGTTGCGAGTGCCATAATGAGAATGGTTGCGAGTGTCATAATGAGAATGGTTGCGAGTATCATAATGAGAATGGTTGCGAGTGTCATAATGAAAATGGTTGCGAGTGCCATAATGAAATTGGTTGCGAGTGTCATAATGAGAATGGTTGCGAGTGCCATAATGAGAATGGTTGCGAGTGTCATAATGAGAATGGTTGCGAGTGTCATTAATGAGAATGGTTGCGAGTTTCATAATGAGAATGGTTGCGAGTGTCAGAATGAGAATGGTTGCGAGTGTCATAATGAGAATGGTTGCGAGTGTCATAATGAGAATGGTTGCGAGTGTTATAATGAGAATGGTTGCGAGTGTCATAATGAGAATGGTTGCGAGTGTCATAATGAGAATGGTTGCGAGTGTCATAATGAGAATGGTTGCGAGTGTCATAATGAGAATGGTTGCGAGTGTCATAATGAGAATGGTTGCGAGTGTCATAATGAGAATGGTTGCGAGTGTCATAATGAGAATGGTTGCGAGTGTCATAATGAGAATGGTTGCGAGTGTCATAATGAGAATTGTTGCGAGTGTCATAATGAGAATGTTTGCGAGTGTCATAATGAGAATGGTTGCGAGTGTCATAATGAGAATGGTTGCGAGTGTCATAATGAGAATGGTTGCGAGTGTCATAATGAGAATGGTTGCGAGTGTCATAATGAGAATTGTTGCGAGTGTCATAATGAGAATGGTTGCGAGCGTCATAATGAGAATGGTTGCGAGTGCCATAATGAGAATGGTTGCTAGTGTCATAATAAGAATGGTTGCGAGTGTCATAATGAGAATTGTTGCGAGTGTCATAATGAGAATGGTTGCGAGTGTCATAATGAGAATGGTTGTGAGTGTCATAATGAGAATGGTTGCGAGTGTCATAATGAGAATGGTTGCGAGTGTCATAATGAGATGGTTGCGAGTGTCATAATGAGAATGGTTGCGAGTGCCATAATGAGAATGGTTGCGAGTGTCATAATGAGAATGGTTGCGAGTATCATAATAAGAATGGTTGCGAGTGTCATAATGAGAATGGTTGCGAGTGTCATAATGAGAAAGGTTGTGAATGCCGTAATAAGAATGGTTGCGAGTGTCATAATGAGAATGCTTGCGAGTGCCAAAATAAGAATGGCTGCGAGTGTCATAATGAGAATGTTTGTGAGTGTCATAATGAGAATGGTTGCGAGTGTCATAATGAGAATGGTTGCGAGTGTCATAATGAGAATGGTTGCGAGTGTCATAATGAGAATGGTTGCGAGTGTCATAATGAGAATGGTTGCGAGTGTCATAATGAGAATGGTTGCGAGTGTCATAATGAGAATGGTTGCGAGTGTCATAATGAGAATGGTTGCGAGTGCCATAATGAGAATGGCTGCGAGTGTCATAATGAGAATGTTTGCGAGTGTCATGATGAGAATGGTTGCGAGTGCCATAATGAGAATGGTTGCGAGTGTCATAATGAGAATGGTTTGCGAGAGTCATAATGAAATTGGTTGCGAGTGTCATAATGAGAATGGTTTGCGAGAGTCATAATGAAATTGGTTGCGAGTGTCATAATGAGAATGGTTGCGAGTGCCATAATGAGAATGGTTGCGAGTGTCATAATCAGACTGGTTGCGAGTGTCATAAAGATAATGGTTGCGAGTGTCATAATGAGAATGGTTGCGAGTGTCATAATGAGAATGGTTGCGAGTGTCATAATGAGAATGGTTGCGAGTGTCATAATGAGAATGGTTGCGAGTGTCATAATGAGAATGGTTGCGAGTGTCATAATGAGAATGGTTGCGAGTGTCATAATGAGAATGGTTGCGAGTGTCATAATGAGAATGGTTGCGAGTGTCATAATGAGAATGGTTGCGAGTGTCATAATGAGAATGGTTGCGAGTGTCATAATGAGAATGGTTGCGAGTGTCATAGAGGTTGCGAGTCAAATGAGAATGGTTGCGAGTGTCATAATGAGAATGGTTGCGAGTGTCATAATGAGAATGGTTGCGAGTGTCATAATGAGAATGGTTGCGAGTGTCATAATGAGAATGGTTGCGAGTGCCATAATAAGAATGGTTGCGAGTGTCATAATGAGAATGGTTCGAGTGCCAAAATGAGAATGGTTGCGAGTGTCATAATGATAATGTTTGCGAGTGTCATAATGAGAATGGTTGCGAGTGTCATAATGAGAATGGTTGCGAGTGTCATAATGAGAATGGTTGCGAGTGTCATAATGAGAATGGTTGCGAGTGTCATAATGAGAATGTTTGCGAGTGTCATAATAAGAATGGTTGCGAGTGCCATAATGAGAATGGTTGCGAGTGTCATAATGAGAATGGTTGCGAGTGCCATAATGAGAATGGTTGCGAGTGTCATAATAAGAATGGTTGCGAGTGTCATAATGAGAATGGTTGCGAGTGCCATAATGAGAATGGCTGCTAGTGTCATAATGAGAATGTTTGCGAGTGTCATAATGAGAATGGTTGCGAGTGCCATAATGAGAATGGTTGCGAGTGTCATAATGAGAATGGTTGCGAGTGTCATAATGAGAATGGTTGCGAGTGTCATAATGAGAATGGTTGCGAGTGTCATAATGAGAATGGTTGCGAGTGTCATAATGAGAATGGTTGAGAGTGCCATAATGAGAATGGCTGCGAGTGTCATAATGAGAATATTTGCGAGTGTCATAATGAGAATGGTTGCGAGAGCCATAATGAGAATGGTTGCGAGTGTCATAATGAGAATGGTTTGCGAGAGTCATAATGAAATTGGTTGCGAGTGTCATAATGAGAATGGTTTGCGAGAGTCATAATGAAATTGGTTGCGAGTGTCATAATGAGAATGGTTGCGAGTGCCATAATGAGAATGGTTGCGAGTGTCATAATCAGACTGGTTGCGAGTGTCATAAAGATAATGGTTGCAAGTGTCATAATGAGAATGGTTGCGAGTGTCATAATGAGAATGGTTGCGAGTGTCATAATGAGAATGGTTGCGAGTGTCATAATGAGAATGGTTGCGAGTGTCATAATGAGAATGGTTGCGAGTGTCATAATGAGAATGGTTGCGAGTATCATAATGAGAATGGTTGCGAGTGTCATAATGAGAATGGTTGCGAGTGTCATAATGAGAATGGTTGCGAGTGCCATAATAAGAATGTTTGCGAGTGTAATAATGAGAATGGTTGCGAGTGCCAAAATAAGAATGGTTGCGAGTGTCATAATGAGAATGGTTGCGAGTGTCATAATGAGAATGGTTGCGAGTGTCATAATGAGAATGGTTGCCAGTGTCATAATGAGAATGGTTGCGAGTGTCATAGTGAGAATGGTTGCGAGTGTCATAATGAGAATGGTTGCGAGTGCCATAATGAGAATGGTTGCGAGTGTCATAATGAGAATGTTTGCGAGTGTCATAATGAGAATGGTTGCGAGTGTCATAATGAGAATGGTTGCGAGTGTCATAATGAGAATGTTGCGAGTGTCATAATGAGAATGGTTGCGAGTGTCATAATGAGAATGGATGCGAGTGCCAAAATGAGAATGGTTGCGAGTGTCATAATGAGAATGTTTGCGAGTGTCATAATGAGAATGGTTGCGAGTGTCATAATGAGAATGGTTGCGAGTGTCATATGAGAATTGTTGCGAGTGTCATAATGAGAATGGTTGCGAGTGTCATAATGAGAATGTTTGCGAGTGTCATAATGAGAATGGTTGCGAGTGCCATAATGAGAATGGTTGCGAGTGTCATAATGAGAATGGTTGCGAGTGCCATAATGAGAATGGTTGCGATTGTCATAATGAGAATGGTTGCGAGTATCATAATGAGAATGGTTGCGAGTGTCATAATGAAAATGGTTGCGAGTGCCATAATGAAATTGGTTGCGAGTGTCATAATGAGAATGGTTGCGAGTGCCATAATGAGAATGGTTGCGAGTGTCATAATGAGAATGGTTGCGAGTGTCATAATGAGAATGGTTGCGAGTTTCATAATGAGAATGGTTGCGAGTGTCAGAATGAGAATGGTTGCGAGTGTCATAATGAGAATGGTTGCGAGTGTCATAATGAGAATGGTTGCGAGTGTTATAATGAGAATGGTTGCGAGTGTCATAATGAGAATGGTTGCGAGTGTCATAATGAGAATGTTTGCGAGTGTCATAATGAGAATGGTTGCGAGTGTCATAATGAGATTTTTTGCGAGTGTCATAATGAGAATGGTTGCGAGTGTCATAATGAGAATTGTTGCGAGTGTCATAATGAGAATTGTTGCGAGTGTCATAATGAGAATGGTTGCGAGTGTCATAATGAGAATGGTTGCCAGTGTCATAATGAGAATGGTTGCGAGTGTCATAATGAGAATGGTTGCGAGTGTCATAATGAGAATGGTTGCGAGTGTCATAATGAGAATTGTTGCGAGTGTCATAATGAGAATGGTTGCGAGCGTCATAATGAGAATGGTTGCGAGTGCCATAATGAGAATGGTTGCTAGTGTCATAATAAGAATGGTTGCGAGTGTCATAATGAGAATTGTTGCGAGTGTCATAATGAGAATGGTTGCGAGTGTCATAATGAGAATGGTTGTGAGTGTCATAATGAGAATGGTTGCGAGTGTCATAATGTGAATGGTTGCGAGTGTCATAATGAGAAGGTTGCGAGTGTCATAATGAGAATGGTTGCGAGTGCCATAATGAGAATGGTTGCGAGTGTCATAATGAGAATGGTTGCGAGTATCATAATAAGAATGGTTGCGAGTGTCATAATGAGAATGGTTGCGAGTGTCATAATGAGAAAGGTTGTGAATGCCGTAATAAGAATGGTTGCGAGTGTCATAATGAGAATGGTTGCGAGTGCCAAAATAAGAATGGTTGCGAGTGTCATAATGAGAATGTTTGTGAGTGTCATAATGAGAATGGTTGCGAGTGTCATAATGAGAATGGTTGCGAGTGTCATAATGAGAATGGTTGCGAGTGTCATAATGAGAATGGTTGCGAGTGTCATAATGAGAATGGTTGCGAGTGTCATAATGAGAATGGTTGCGAGTGTCATAATGAGAATGGTTGCGAGTGTCATAATGAGAATGGTTGCGAGTGCCATAATGAGAATGGCTGCGATTGTCATAATGAGAATGTTTGCGAGTGTCATGATGAGAATGGTTGCGAGTGCCATAATGAGAATGGTTGCGAGTGTCATAATGAGAATGGTTTGCGAGAGTCATAATGAAATTGGTTGCGAGTGTCATAATGAGAATGGTTTGCGAGAGTCATAATGAAATTGGTTGCGAGTGTCATAATGAGAATGGTTGCGAGTGCCATAATGAGAATGGTTGCGAGTGTCATAATCAGACTGGTTGCGAGTGTCATAAAGATAATGGTTGCGAGTGTCATAATGAGAATGGTTGCGAGTGTCATAATGAGAATGGTTGCGAGTGTCATAATGAGAATGGTTGCGAGTGTCATAATGAGAATGGTTGCGAGTGTTATAATGAGAATGGTTGCGAGTGTCATAATGAGAATGGTTGCGAGTGTCATAATGAGAATGGTTGCGAGTTTCATTATGAGAATGGTTGCGAGTGTCAGAATGAGAATGGTTGCGAGTGTCATAATGAGAATGGTTGCGAGTGCCATAATAAGAATGGCTGCGTGTGTCATAAAGAGAATGGTTGCGAGTGCCAAAATAAGAATGGTTGCGAGTGTCATAATGCGAATGGTTGCGAGCGTCATAATGAGAATGGTTGCGAGTGCCATAATGAGAATGGTTGCGAGTGTCATAATAAGAATGGTTGCGAGTGTCATAATGAGAATGGTTGCGAGTGCATTAATGAGAATGGTTGCGAGTGTCATAATGAGAATGGTTGCGATTGCCATAATGAGAATGGTTGCGAGTGCCATATTGAGAATGGTTGCGAGTGTCATAATGAGAATGGTTGCGAGTGTCATAATGAGAATGTTTGCGAGTGTCATAATGAGAATGGTTGCGAGTTTCATAATGAGAATGGTTGCGAGTGTCATAATGAGAATGGTTGCGAGTGCCATAATGAGAATGGCTGTGAGTGTCATAATAAGAATGGTTGCGAGTGTCATAATGAGAATGGTTGCGAGTGTCATAATAAGAATGGTTGCGAGTGCCATAATAAGAATGGTTGCGAGTGTCATAATGAGAATGGATTCGAGTGCCAAAATGAGAATGGTTGCGAGTGTCATAATGATAATGTTTGCGAGTGTCATAATGAGAATGGTTGCGAGTGTCATAATGAGAATGGTTGCGAGTGTCATAATGAGAATGGTTGCGAGTGTCATAATGAGAATGGTTGCGAGTGTCATAATGAGAATGTTTGCGAGTGTCATAATGAGAATGGTTGCGAGTGTCATAATGAGAATGGTTGCGAGTATCATAATAAGAATGGTTGCGAGTGTCATAATGAGAATGGTTGCGAGTGTCATAATGAGAATGGTTGCGAGTATCATAATAAGAATGGTTGCGAGTGTCATAATGAGAATGGTTGCGAGTGTCAAAATAAGAATGGTTGCGAGTGCCATAATAAGAATGGTTGCGAGTGTCATAATGAGAATGGATTCGAGTGCCAAAATGAGAATGGTTGCGAGTGTCATAATGATAATGTTTGCGAGTGTCATAATGAGAATGGTTGCGAGTGTCATAATGAGAATGGTTGCGAGTGTCATAATGAGAATGGTTGCGAGTGTCATAATGAGAATGGTTGCGAGTGTCATAATGAGAATGTTTGCGAGTGTCATAATGAGAATGGTTGCGAGTGCCATAATGAGAATGGTTGCGAGTGTCATAATGAGAATGGTTGCGAGTGCCATAATGAGATTGGTTGCGAGTGTCATAATGAGAATGTTTGCGAGTGTCTTAATGAGAATGGTTGCGAGCGTCATAATGAGAATGGTTGCGAGTGCCATAATGAGAATGGTTGCGAGTGTCATAATAAGAATGGTTGCGAGTGTCATAATGAGAATGGTTGCGAGTGCCATAATGAGAATGGCTGCTAGTGTCATAATGAGAATGTTTGCGAGTGTCATAATGAGAATGGTTGCGAGTGCCATAATGAGAATGGTTGCGAGTGTCATAATGAGAATGGTTGCGAGTGTCATAATGAGAATGGTTGCGAGTGTCATAATGAGAATGGTTGCGAGTGTCATAATGAGAATGGTTGCGAGTGTCATAATGAGAATGGTTGCGAGTGCCATAATGAGAATGGTTGCGAGTGTCATAATGAGAATGTTGCGAGTGTCATAATGAGAATGGTTGCGAGTGTCATAATGAGAATGGTTGCGAGTGTCATAATGAGAATGGTTTGCGAGTGTCATAATGAGAATGGTTGCGAGTGTCATAATGAGAATGGTTTGCGAGTGTCATAATGAGAATGGTTGCGAGTGTCATAATGAGAATGGTTGCGAGTGCCATAATGAGAATGGTTGCGAGTGTCATAATGAGAATGGTTGCGAGTGTCATAATGAGAATGGTTGCGAGTGTCATAATGAGAATGGTTGCGAGTGTCATAATGAGAATGGTTGCGAGTGTCATAATGAGAATGGTTGCGAGTGTCATAATGAGAATGGTTGCGAGTGTCATAATGAGAATGGTTGCGAGTGTCATAATGAGAATGGTTGCGAGTGTCATAATGAGAATGGTTGCGAGTGTCATAATGAGAATGGTTGCGAGTGTCATAATGAGAATGGTTGCGAGTGCCATAATGAGAATGTTTGCGAGTGTCATAATGAGAATGGTTGCGAGTGCCATAATGAGAATGGTTGCGAGTGTCATAATGAGAATGGTTGCGAGTGTCATAATGAGAATGGTTGCGAGTGTCATAATGAGAATGGTTGCGAGTGTCATAATGAGAATGGTTGCGAGTGTCATAATGAGAATGGTTGCGAGTGTCATAATGAGAATGGTTGCGAGTGTCATAATGAGAATGGTTGCGAGTGTCATAATGAGAATGGTTGCGAGTGTCATAATGAGAATGGTTGCGAGTGTCATAATGAGAATGGTTGCGAGTGTCATAATGAGAATTGTTGCGAGTGTCATAATGAGAATGGTTGCGAGTGTCATAATGAGAATGGTTGCGAGTGTCATAATGAGAATGGTTGCGAGTGTCATAATGAGAATGGTTTGCGAGTGTCATAATGAGAATGGTTGCGAGTGTCATAATGAGAATGGTTGCGAGTGTCATAATGAGAATGGTTGCGAGTGTCATAATGAGAATGGTTGCGAGTGTCATAATGAGAATGGTTGCGAGTGTCATAATGAGAATGGTTGCGAGTGTCATAATGAGAATGGTTGCGAGTGCCATAATGAGAATGGTTGCGAGTGTCATAATGAGAATGGTTGCGAGTGTCATAATGAGAATGGTTGCGAGTGTCATAATGAGAATGGTTGCGAGTGTCATAATGAGAATGGTTGCGAGTGTCATAATGAGAATGGTTGCGAGTGTCATAATGAGAATGGTTGCGAGTGTCATAATGAGAATGGTTGCGAGTGTCATAATGAGAATGGTTGCGAGTGTCATAATGAGAATGGTTGCGAGTGTCATAATGAGAATGGTTGCGAGTGTCATAATGAGAATGGTTGCGAGTGTCATAATGAGAATGGTTGCGAGTGTCATAATGAGAATGGTTGCGAGTGTCATAATGAGAATGGTTGCGAGTGTCATAATGAGAATGGTTGCGAGTGTCATAATGAGAATGGTTGCGAGTGTCATAATGAGAATGGTTGCGAGTGTCATAATGAGAATGGTTGCGAGTGTCATAATGAGAATGGTTGCGAGTGTCATAATGAGAATGGTTGCGAGTGTCATAATGAGAATGGTTTGCGAGTGTCATAATGAGAATGGTTGCGAGTGTCATAATGAGAATGGTTGCGAGTGTCATAATGAGAATGGTTGCGAGTGTCATAATGAGAATGGTTGCGAGTGTCATAATGAGAATGGTTGCGAGTGTCATAATGAGAATGGTTGCGAGTGTCATAATGAGAATGGTTGCGAGTGTCATAATGAGAATGGTTGCGAGTGTCATAATGAGAATGGTTGCGAGTGTCATAATGAGAATGGTTGCGAGTGTCATAATGAGAATGGTTGCGAGTGCCATAATGAGAATGGTTGCGAGTGTCATAATGAGAATGGTTGCGAGTGTCATAATGAGAATGGTTGCGAGTGTCATAATGAGAATGGTTGCGAGTGTCATAATGAGAATGGTTGCGAGTGTCATAATGAGAATGGTTGCGAGTGTCATAATGAGAATGGTTGCGAGTGTCATAATGAGAATGGTTGCGAGTGTCATAATGAGAATGGTTGCGAGTGTCATAATGAGAATGGTTGCGAGTGTCATAATGAGAATGGTTGCGAGTGTCATAATGAGAATGGTTGCGAGTGTCATAATGAGAATGGTTGCGAGTGTCATAATGAGAATGGTTGCGAGTGTCATAATGAGAATGGTTGCGAGTGTCATAATGAGAATGGTTGCGAGTGTCATAATGAGAATGGTTGCGAGTGTCATAATGAGAATGGTTGCGAGTGTCATAATGAGAATGGTTGCGAGTGTCATAATGAGAATGGTTGCGAGTGTCATAATGAGAATGGTTGCGAGTGTCATAATGAGAATGGTTGCGAGTGTCATAATGAGAATGGTTGCGAGTGTCATAATGAGAATGGTTGCGAGTGTCATAATGAGAATGGTTGCGAGTGTCATAATGAGAATGGTTGCGAGTGTCATAATGAGAATGGTTGCGAGTGTCATAATGAGAATGGTTGCGAGTGTCATAATGAGAATGGTTGCGAGTGTCATAATGAGAATGGTTGCGAGTGTCATAATGAGAATGGTTGCGAGTGTCATAATGAGAATGGTTGCGAGTGTCATAATGAGAATGGTTGCGAGTGTCATAATGAGAATGGTTGCGAGTGTCATAATGAGAATGGTTGCGAGTGTCATAATGAGAATGGTTGCGAGTGTCATAATGAGAATGGTTGCGAGTGTCATAATGAGAATGGTTGCGAGTGTCATAATAAGAATGGTTGCGAGTGCCATAATGAGAATGGTTGCGAGTGTCATAATGAGAATGGTTGCGAGTGCCATAATGAGAATGGTTGCGAGTGTCATAATGAGAATGGTTTGCGAGTGTCATAATGAGAATGGTTGCGAGTGTCATAATGAGAATGGTTGCGAGTGTCATAATGAGAATGGTTGCGAGTGTCATAATGAGAATGGTTGCGAGTGTCATAATGAGAATGTTTGCGAGTGTCATAATGAGAATGGTTGCGAGTGTCATAATGAGAATGGTTGCGAGTGTCATAATGAGAATGGTTGCGAGTGTCATAATGAGAATGGTTGCGAGTGTCATAATGAGAATGGTTGCGAGTGTCATAATAAGAATGGTTGCGAGTGTCATAATGAGAATGGTTGCGAGTGTCATAATAAGAATGGTTGCGAGTGCCATAATGAGAATGGTTGCGAGTGTCATAATGAGAATGGTTGCGAGTGCCAAATGAGAATGGTTGCGAGTGTCATAATGAGAATGTTTGCGAGTGTCATAATGAGAATGGTTGCGAGTGTCATAATGAGAATGGTTGCGAGTGTCATAATGAGAATGGTTGCGAGTGTCATAATGAGAATGGTTGCGAGTGTCATAATGAGAATGTTTGCGAGTGTCATAATGAGAATGGTTGCGAGTGCCATAATGAGAATGGTTGCGAGTGTCATAATGAGAATGGTTGCGAGTGCCATAATGAGATTGGTTGCGAGTGTCATAATGAGAATGTTTGCGAGTGTCATAATGAGAATGGTTGCGAGCGTCATAATGAGAATGGTTGCGAGTGCCATAATGAGAATGGTTGCGAGTGTCATAATAAGAATGGTTGCGAGTGTCATAATGAGAATGGTTGCGAGTGCCATAATGAGAATGGCTGCTAGTGTCATAATGAGAATGTTTGCGAGTGTCATAATGAGAATGGTTGCGAGTGTCATAATGAGAATGGTTGCGAGTGTCATAATGAGAATGGTTGCGAGTGTCATAATGAGAATGGTTGCGAGTGTCATAATGAGAATGGTTGCGAGTGTCATAATGAGAATGGTTGCGAGTGTCATAATGAGAATGGTTGCGAGTGCCATAATGAGAATGGTTGCGAGTGTCATAATGAGAATGGTTGCGAGTGTCATAATGAGAATGGTTGCGAGTGCCATAATGAGAATGGTTGCGAGTGTCATAATGAGAATGGTTTGCGAGTGTCATAATGAGAATGGTTGCGAGTGTCATAATGAGAATGGTTTGCGAGTGTCATAATGAGAATGGTTGCGAGTGTCATAATGAGAATGGTTGCGAGTGCCATAATGAGAATGGTTGCGAGTGTCATAATGAGAATGGTTGCGAGTGTCATAATGAGAATGGTTGCGAGTGTCATAATGAGAATGGTTGCGAGTGTCATAATGAGAATGGTTGCGAGTGTCATAATGAGAATGGTTGCGAGTGTCATAATGAGAATGGTTGCGAGTGTCATAATGAGAATGGTTGCGAGTGTCATAATGAGAATGGTTGCGAGTGTCATAATGAGAATGGTTGCGAGTGTCATAATGAGAATGGTTGCGAGTGTCATAATGAGAATGGTTGCGAGTGCCATAATGAGAATGGTTGCGAGTGTCATAATGAGAATGGTTGCGAGTGCCATAATGAGAATGGTTGCGAGTGTCATAATGAGAATGGTTGCGAGTGTCATAATGAGAATGGTTGCGAGTGTCATAATGAGAATGGTTGCGAGTGTCATAATGAGAATGGTTGCGAGTGTCATAATGAGAATGGTTGCGAGTGTCATAATGAGAATGGTTGCGAGTGCCATAATGAGAATGGTTGCGAGTGTCATAATGAGAATGGTTGCGAGTGTCATAATGAGAATGGTTGCGAGTGTCATAATGAGAATGGTTGCGAGTGTCATAATGAGAATGGTTGCGAGTGTCATAATGAGAATGGTTGCGAGTGTCATAATGAGAATGGTTGCGAGTGTCATAATGAGAATGGTTGCGAGTGTCATAATGAGAATGGTTGCGAGTGTCATAATGAGAATGGTTGCGAGTGTCATAATGAGAATGGTTGCGAGTGTCATAATGAGAATGGTTGCGAGTGTCATAATGAGAATGGTTGCGAGTGTCATAATGAGAATGGTTGCGAGTGTCATAATGAGAATGGTTGCGAGTGTCATAATGAGAATGGTTGCGAGTGTCATAATGAGAATGGTTGCGAGTGCCATAATGAGAATGGTTGCGAGTGTCATAATGAGAATGGTTGCGAGTGTCATAATGAGAATGGTTGCGAGTGTCATAATGAGAATGGTTGCGAGTGCCATAATGAGAATGGTTGCGAGTGTCATAATGAGAATGGTTGCGAGTGTCATAATGAGAATGGTTGCGAGTGTCATAATGAGAATGGTTGCGAGTGTCATAATGAGAATGGTTGCGAGTGTCATAATGAGAATGGTTGCGAGTGTCATAATGAGAATGGTTGCGAGTGTCATAATGAGAATGGTTGCGAGTGTCATAATGAGAATGGTTGCGAGTGTCATAATGAGAATGGTTGCGAGTGTCATAATGAGAATGGTTGCGAGTGTCATAATGAGAATGGTTGCGAGTGTCATAATGAGAATGGTTGCGAGTGTCATAATGAGAATGGTTGCGAGTGTCATAATGAGAATGGTTGCGAGTGTCATAATGAGAATGGTTTGCGAGTGTCATAATGAGAATGGTTGCGAGTGTCATAATGAGAATGGTTGCGAGTGTCATAATGAGAATGGTTGCGAGTGTCATAATGAGAATGGTTGCGAGTGTCATAATGAGAATGGTTGCGAGTGTCATAATGAGAATGGTTGCGAGTGTCATAATGAGAATGGTTGCGAGTGTCATAATGAGAATGGTTGCGAGTGTCATAATGAGAATTGTTGCGAGTGTCATAATGAGAATGGTTGCGAGCGTCATAATGAGAATGGTTGCGAGTGCCATAATGAGAATGGTTGCGAGTGTCATAATAAGAATGGTTGCGAGTGTCATAATGAGAATTGTTGCGAGTGTCATAATGAGAATGGTTGCGAGTGTCATAATGAGAATGGTTGTGAGTGTCATAATGAGAATGGTTGCGAGTGTCATAATGAGAATGGTTGCGAGTGTCATAATGAGAATGGTTGCGAGTGTCATAATGAGAATGGTTGCGAGTGCCATAATGAGAATGGTTGCGAGTGTCATAATGAGAATGGTTGCGAGTGTCATAATAAGAATGGTTGCGAGTGTCATAATGAGAATGGTTGCGAGTGTCATAATGAGAAATGGTTGCGAGTGCCATAATAAGAATGGTTGCGAGTGTCATAATGAGAATGGTTGCGAGTGTCATAATGAGAATGGTTGCGAGTGTCATAATGAGAATGGTTGCGAGTGTCATAATGAGAATGGTTGCGAGTGTCATAATGAGAATGGTTGCGAGTGTCATAATGAGAATGGTTGCGAGTGTCATAATGAGAATGGTTGCGAGTGTCATAATGAGAATGGTTGCGAGTGTCATAATGAGAATGGTTGCGAGTGTCATAATGAGAATGGTTGCGAGTGTCATAATGAGAATGGTTGCGAGTGTCATAATGAGAATGGTTGCGAGTGTCATAATGAGAATGTTTGCGAGTGTCATAATGAGAATGGTTGCGAGTGCCATAATGAGAATGGTTGCGAGTGTCATAATGAGAATGGTTGCGAGTGCATAATGAGAATGGTTGCGAGTGTCATAATGAGAATGGTTGCGAGTGTCATAATGAGAATGGTTTGCGAGTGTCATAATGAGAATGGTTGCGAGTGTCATAATGAGAATGGTTGCGAGTGCCATAATGAGAATGGTTGCGAGTGTCATAATCAGAATGGTTGCGAGTGTCATAATAGATAATGGTTGCGAGTGTCATAATGAGAATGGTTGCGAGTGTCATAATGAGAATGGTTGCGAGTGTCATAATGAGAATGGTTGCGAGTGTCATAATGAGAATGGTTGCGAGTGTCATAATGAGAATGGTTGCGAGTGTCATAATGAGAATGGTTGCGAGTGTCATAATGAGAATGGTTGCGAGTGTCATAATGAGAATGGTTGCGAGTGTCATAATGAGAATGGTTGCGAGTGTCATAATGAGAATGGTTGCGAGTGCCATAATGAGAATGGCTGCGAGTGTCATAAATGAGAATGGTTGCGAGTGTCATAATGAGAATGGTTGCGAGTGTCATAATGAGAATGGTTGCGAGTGTCATAATGAGAATGGTTGCGAGTGCCATAATGAGAATGGTTGCGAGTGTCATAATAAGAATGGTTGCGAGTGTCATAATGAGAATGGTTGCGAGTGCATAATGAGAATGGTTGCGAGTGTCATAATGAGAATGGTTGCGAGTGTCATAATGAGAATGGTTGCGAGTGCCATAATGAGAATGGTTGCGAGTGTCATAATGAGAATGGTTGCGAGTGTCATAATGAGAATGGTTTGCGAGTGTCATAATGAGAATGGTTGCGAGTGTCATAATGAGAATGGTTGCGAGTGTCATAATGAGAATGGTTGCGAGTGCCATAATGAGAATGGTTGCGAGTGTCATAATGAGAATGGTTGCGAGTGTCATAATGAGAATGGTTGCGAGTGTCATAATGAGAATGGTTGCGAGTGCCATAATGAGAATGGTTGCGAGTGTCATAATGAGAATGGTTGCGAGTGTCATAATGAGAATGGTTGCGAGTGTCATAATGAGAATGGTTGCGAGTGTCATAATGAGAATGGTTGCGAGTGTCATAATGAGAATGGTTGCGAGTGTCATAATGAGAATGGTTGCGAGTGTCATAATGAGAATGGTTGCGAGTGTCATAATGAGAATGGTTGCGAGTGTCATAATGAGAATGGTTGCGAGTGTCATAATGAGAATGGTTGCGAGTGTCATAATGAGAATGGTTGCGAGTGTCATAATGAGAATGGTTGCGAGTGTCATAATGAGAATGGTTGCGAGTGTCATAATGAGAATGGTTGCGAGTGTCATAATGAGAATGGTTGCGAGTGTCATAATGAGAATGGTTGCGAGTGCCATAATGAGAATGGTTGCGAGTGTCATAATGAGAATGGTTGCGAGTGTCATAATGAGAATGGTTGCGAGTGTCATAATGAGAATGGTTGCGAGTGTCATAATGAGAATGGTTGCGAGTGTCATAATGAGAATGGTTGCGAGTGTCATAATGAGAATGGTTGCGAGTGTCATAATGAGAATGGTTGCGAGTGTCATAATGAGAATGGTTGCGAGTGTCATAATGAGAATGGTTGCGAGTGTCATAATGAGAATGGTTGCGAGTGTCATAATGAGAATGGTTGCGAGTGTCATAATGAGAATGGTTGCGAGTGTCATAATGAGAATGGTTGCGAGTGTCATAATGAGAATGGTTGCGAGTGTCATAATGAGAATGGTTGCGAGTGTCATAATGAGAATGGTTGCGAGTGTCATAATGAGAATGTTGCGAGTGTCATAATGAGAATGGTTGCGAGTGTCATAATGAGAATGGTTGCGAGTGTCATAATGAGAATGGTTGCGAGTGTCATAATGAGAATGGTTGCGAGTGTCATAATGAGAATGGTTGCGAGTGTCATAATGAGAATGGTTGCGAGTGTCATAATGAGAATGGTTGCGAGTGTCATAATGAGAATGGTTGCGAGTGTCATAATGAGAATGGTTGCGAGTGTCATAATGAGAATGGTTGCGAGTGTCATAATGAGAATGGTTGCGAGTGTCATAATGAGAATGGTTGCGAGTGTCATATGAGAATGTTGCGAGTGTCATAATGAGAATGGTTGCGAGTGTCATAATGAGAATGGTTGCGAGTGTCATAATGAGAATGGTTGCGAGTGTCATAATGAGAATGGTTGCGAGTGTCATAATGAGAATGGTTGCGAGTGTCATAATGAGAATGGTTGCGAGTGTCATAATGAGAATGGTTGCGAGTGTCATAATGAGAATGGTTGCGAGTGTCATAATGAGAATGGTTGCGAGTGTCATAATGAGAATGGTTGCGAGTGTCATAATGAGAATGGTTGCGAGTGTCATAATGAGAATGGTTGCGAGTGTCATAATGAGAATGGTTGCGAGTGTCATAATGAGAATGGTTGCGAGTGTCATAATGAGAATGGTTGCGAGTGTCATAATGAGAATGGTTGCGAGTGCCATAATGAGAATGGTTGCGAGTGTCATAATGAGAATGGTTGCGAGTGTCATAATGAGAATGGTTGCGAGTGTCATAATGAGAATGGTTGCGAGTGTCATAATGAGAATGGTTGCGAGTGTCATAATGAGAATGGTTGCGAGTGTCATAATGAGAATGGTTGCGAGTGTCATAATGAGAATGGTTGCGAGTGTCATAATGAGAATGGTTGCGAGTGTCATAATGAGAATGGTTGCGAGTGTCATAATGAGAATGGTTGCGAGTGTCATAATGAGAATGGTTGCGAGTGTCATAATGAGAATGGTTGCGAGTGTCATAATGAGAATGGTTGCGAGTGTCATAATGAGAATGGTTGCGAGTGTCATAATGAGAATGGTTGCGAGTGTCATAATGAGAATGGTTGCGAGTGCCATAATGAGAATGGTTGCGAGTGTCATAATGAGAATGGTTGCGAGTGTCATAATGAGAATGGTTGCGAGTGTCATAATGAGAATGGTTGCGAGTGTCATAATGAGAATGGTTGCGAGTGTCATAATGAGAATGGTTGCGAGTGCCATAATGAGAATGGTTGCGAGTGTCATAATGAGAATGGTTGCGAGTGTCATAATGAGAATGGTTGCGAGTGTCATAATGAGAATGGTTGCGAGTGTCATAATGAGAATGGTTGCGAGTGTCATAATGAGAATGGTTGCGAGTGTCATAATGAGAATGGTTGCGAGTGTCATAATGAGAATGGTTGCGAGTGTCATAATGAGAATGGTTGCGAGTGTCATAATGAGAATGGTTGCGAGTGTCATAATGAGAATGGTTGCGAGTGTCATAATGAGAATGGTTGCGAGTGTCATAATGAGAATGGTTGCGAGTGTCATAATGAGAATGGTTGCGAGTGTCATAATGAGAATGGTTGCGAGTGCCATAATGAGAATGGTTGCGAGTGTCATAATGAGAATGGTTGCGAGTGTCATAATGAGAATGGTTGCGAGTGCCATAATGAGAATGGTTGCGAGTGTCATAATGAGAATGGTTGCGAGTGTCATAATGAGAATGGTTGCGAGTGTCATAATGAGAATGGTTGCGAGTGTCATAATGAGAATGGTTGCGAGTGTCATAATGAGAATGGTTGCGAGTGTCATAATGAGAATGGTTGCGAGTGTCATAATGAGAATGGTTGCGAGTGTCATAATGAGAATGGTTTGCGAGTGTCATAATGAGAATGGTTGCGAGTGTCATAATGAGAATGGTTGCGAGTGTCATAATGAGAATGGTTGCGAGTGTCATAATGAGAATGGTTGCGAGTGTCATAATGA